>CAJHQP010001906.1:23490-98944 GCA_905132765.1 Moricandia arvensis
TTACTCGCTCTTCAATTATTCAATATATTTTAAAATTGTATAATATGTAAAATAACACAAATAAATAATAATATCTATAAATAATCTATACATAATTAATATATATTCCGTGCAAGTACGGATCTCAAATGTTATTTAATCATATCATTTCAAAAATATGATTCTTCTTATCGAAGTGAGATGGTGAATTATAACATTGAGATAATATCATTGAAGTTCGATGTAAATTAAATAGATTTTAAAAATATCAACAAACATGACCCTATAATGACATTATATTAATGGTCCATGATTATACGTTTGAAGACTTATGACATGGTTGGACGATCGAAGTTAATATTCAATGATTATTAATATATAAGTTTCACCCCGCGCATGCGCGCGGGTAATCACCTAGTATGGTTATGAAAAATTAAACAACCACAAAAAAGGATAAAGTTTAATATATAGAGAATTTACCGAAAAACTCAATATTTCAGTAGGGGTTAACCCACAATTTTTTAAAAAATTCATAAAATATGACATTCATGTTTTAATGCATAGTTGCATCGTGTACTGATATAGGATGATGGTAAAAGAGGTTTGGCACCTTTGTTGTCTTCGGTTCTCTAGATAATGTACATTCATAATGGTTAGTCCATTTATTTAGGTTTTATTTGAAGTTTTATTAAATTAAAATTTTAAAAATAGAAATGATGTCAATGTACAATTAAAAAAAGTTGTGCATACATTAATATAAATTTAGAATATGGTTATGAAGAATTAAACAACCACAAAAGAGGATAAAGTTTAATATATAGAGAATATACCGAAAAAACTCAATGTTTTAGTAGGGGTTAACCCATAATTTTTAAGAAAAATTCATAAAAGATGACACTCATATTTTAATGCATAGTTGTATCGTAACTGATATAGGATGATGGCAAAAGAGGTTTGGCACCTTTGTTGTCTCCGGATCTCAAGATAATATACATTCATAGTGGTTAGTCCATTTATTTAGGTTTTATCTGAAGTTTTAATAAATTAAATTTTTAAAAATAGAAATTATGTCCATGTACAATTAAAAAAAGTTGTGCATACATTAATATAAATTAATAATATGGTTATAAAAAATTAAACAACCACAAAAGAGGATAAAATTTAATATATTGAGAATTTACCAAAAAAACTCAATATTTTAGTAGGGGTTACACCCACAATTTTTTAGAAAAATTCCTAAAATATAACACTCATGTATTAATGCATAGTTGCATCGTGTACTAATATATGATGATGGTAAAAGAGGTTTGACACCTTTGTTTTTTCCGGTTCTCTAGATAAAGTTATATTCGTAGTGGTTAGTCCATTTATTTAGGTTTTATCTGAAGTTTTATTAAATTAAATTTCTAAAAATAGAAATGATGTCCATGTACAATTGAATAAAGTTGTGCATACATTAATATAAATTAATAATATGGTTATAAAAAATTTAACAACCACAAAAGAGGATAAAATTTAATATATAGAGAATTTACCGAAAAAGCTCAATATTTCAGTAGGGGTTAACCCACAATTTTTTTAGAAAAATTCATAAAATATGACACTCATGTTTTATTGCATAGTTGCATCGTGTACTGATATAGGATGATGGTAAAAGAGGTTTGGCACCTTTGTTTTTTCAGGTTCTCTAGATAATGTTATATTCGTAGTGGTTAGTCCATTTATTTAAGTTTTATCTGAAGTTTTATTAGATTAAATTTTTAAAAATAGAAATGATGTCCATTTACAATTAAAAAAAGTTGTGCATATATTAATATAAATTTAGAATATGGTTATGAAAAATTAAACAACCACAAAAGAGGATAAAACTTAATATAAAGAGAATTTACCTAAAAACCCAACATTTGAGTAGGGGTTAACCCACAATTTTTTAGAAAAATTCATAAAATATGACACTCATGTTTTAATGCATAGTTGCATCGTGTACTAATATAGGATGATGGTAAAAGAGGTTTGGCACCTTTGTTGTCTTCGGTTCTCTAGATAATGTACATTCATAGTGGTTAGTCCATTTATTTAGGTTTTATATGAAGTACTACTAAATTAAATTTTTAAAAATAGAAATGATGTCCATGTACAATTAAAAAAATTTGTGCATACATTAATATAAATTTAGAATATGGTTATGAAAAATTAAACAACCACAAAAGAGGATAAAATTTAATGTATAGAGAATTTACCGAAAAAATCAATATTTTAGAAAAATTCATAAAATATGACACTCATGTTTTAATGCATAGTTGCATCGTGTACTGATATAGGATGATGGTAAAAGAGGTTTGGCACCTTTGTTGTCTTCGGTTCTCTAGATAATGTACATTCATAGTGGTTAGTCCATTTATTTAGGTTTTATATGAAGTTTTACTAAATTAAATTTTTAAAAATAGAAATGATGTCCATGTACAATTAAACAAAATGTGCATACATTAATATAAATTTAAAAGATGGTTATGAAAAATTAAACAACCACAAAAGAGGATAAAATTTAATATATAGAGAATTTACCGAAAAATTCAATATTTCAGTAGGGGTTAACCGACAATTTTTTAGAAAAATTCATAAAATATGACACTCATTTTTTAATGCATAGTTGCATCGTGTACTGATATAGGATGATGGTAAAAGAGGTTTGGCACCTTTGTTGTCTCCGGTTCTCTAGATAATGTACATTCATAGTGGTTACTCCATTTATTTAGATTTGATCTAAAGTTTTATTAAATTAAATTTTTAAAAATAGAAATGATGTCCATGTACAATTAAAATTTTTTTTGCATAAATTAATATAAATTTAAAATATATTTATGAAAAATTAAACAACCACAAAAGAGGATAAAATTTAATATATAGAGAATTTACCGAAAAACTCAATATTTTAGTAGGGGTTAACCCACAATTTTTTAGATAAATTCTTAAAATATGACACTCATGTTTTAATGCATAGTTGCATCTATAGGATGATGGTAAAACAGGTTTGACACCTTTGTTGTCTTCGGTTCTCTAGATAATGTACATTCATAGTGGTTAGTCCATTTATTTAGGTTTTATCTGAAATTTTATTAAATTAATATAAATTATTCATTAATATAAATTTAGAATATGGCTATAAAAAATTAAACAACCACAAAAGAGGATAAAATTTAATATATAGAGAATTTACCGAAAAACTCAATATTTCAGTAGGGGTTACCCACAATTTTTTAGAAAAATTCATAAAATATGACACTCATGTTTTAATGCATAGTTACATACTAATATAGGATGATGGTAAAAGAGTTTTGGCACCTTTCTTGTCTCCGATTCTCTAGATAATGTACATTCATAGTGGTTACTCCATTTAATTAGGTTTTATCTGAAGTTTTATTAAAATATTTTTTTTTTTAAATGATGTCCATGTACAATTAAAAAAAGTTGTGCATACATTAATATAAATTTAGAATATGGTTATGAAAAATTAAACAACCACAAAAGAGGATAAAATTTAATATATAGATAATTTACCGAAAAAATTCAATATTTCAGTAGGTGTTAACCCACAATTTTTTAGAAAATTCATAAAATATGAAACTCATGTTTTAATGAATAATTGCATCGTGTATTGATATAGGATGATGGTAAAAGAGGTTTGACACCTTTGTTGTCTTCGGTTCTCTAGATAATGTGCATTCATAGTGGTTAGTCCTTTTATTTAGATTTTATCTAAAGTTTTATTAAATTAAATTTTTAAAATAGAAATGATGTCCATGTACAATTAAAAAAAGTTGTGCATACATTAATATAAATTTAGAATATGGTTATGAAAAATTAAACAACCACAAAAGAGGATAAAATTTAATATATAGTGAATTTACCGAAAAAACTCAATATTTCAGTAGGGATTAACCCACAATTTTTAGAAAAATTCATAAAATATGACACTCATGTTTTAATGCATAGTTGCATCGTGTACTTATATAGGATGATGGTAAAAGAGGTTTGGCACATTTGTTGTCTCCGGTTCTCTAGATAATGTACATTCATAGTGGTTAGTCCATTTATAAGTTTTATATGAAGTTTTATTAAATTAAAGTTTTTAAAATAATGATGTCCATGTACAATTAAAAAATTTGTGCATACATTAATATAAATTTATAATATGGTTATGAAAAATTAAACAACCACAAAAGAGGATAAAATTTAATATATAGAGAATTTACCGAAAAACTCAATATTTCAGTAGGGGTTGTTAACCCACAGTTTTTTAGAAAAATTCATAAAATATGACACTTATTTTATAATGCATAGTTGCATCGTGTACTGATATATGATGATGGTAAAAGAGATTTGGCACCTTTGTTGTCTTCGGTTCTATAGATAATGTACATTCATAGTGGTTAGTTCATTTATTTAGATTTTATCTAAAGTTTTATTAAATTAAATTTTTAAAACTATAAATGATGTCCATATACAATTAAAAAAATGTGTGCATACATTAATATAAATTTAGAATATGGTTATGAAAAATTAAACAACCACAAAAGAGGATAAAATTTAATATATAGAGAATTTACTGAAAAATTCAATATTTCAGTAGGGGTTAAACCCACAATTTTTTAGAAAAATTCATAAAATATGACACTCATGTTTGAATGCATAGTTGCATCGTGTACTGATATAGGATGATTGTAAAAGAGGTTTGGCACCTTTGCTGTCTACGGTTCTCTAGATAATGTACATTCATAGTGGTTAGTCCATTTATTTAGGTTTTATCTGAAGTTTTATTAAATTAAATTTTTAAAAATAGAAATGATGTCCATGTACCTTTGTTGTCTCCGGTTCTCTAGATAATTTACATTTATTAAATTAAGTTTTTTAAAATAGAAATGATGTCCATGTATAATTAAAAATTGGTGTGCATACATTAATATAAATTTAGAATATGGTTATAAAAATTAAACAACCACAAAAGAGGATAAAGTTTAATATATAGAGAATTTACCTGAAAACTCAATATTTCAGTAGGGGTTAACCCACAATTTTTTTGAACAACCACAAAAGAGGATAAAAATTAATATATAGATAATTTACCGAAAAAATCAATATTTCAGTAGGGGTTAACTTACAAATTTTAAGAATTTTTTTTCAAAAATTTGAAAATAATGTTTAATGCATAGTTGCATTTAGAAGGGGGAAGAATGTGGTTAGGAATTTTAAACTACTTTAAAGAGGAAAAACTTAAGTATATAGAACTTTTACAAAAATATTCAATATTTTCGTAGGGGGTGGGGTTAACCCACAAATTTTTCAAAAAATTGAAAAATAAAACAATCTTGTTTTAATGCATAATTGCATCGCGTACTAATATAGGATGATGGTCAATGAAGTTTGGCACCTTTGTTGTGTCCGTTTCTCTAGAGAATATAAATTTCATAGTGGTTAGTCCATTGATTTAGATAGTATATGAACTTTTTTTTAATAATTGTTAAAATTTCGGAAACGATGTCCATGTACGATGAATAGAACTTTTCCATAAATTAATATAAATGTAGAATGTGATTATAAAAAAATTTAAGAAACAATAAAGAGGATAAAATTTAGTATATAGAGTCTTTACCGAAAAACTCAATATTTCCGTTGGGGTTAACCTACAAATTTTGAGAAAATTCCAAAAAAAAAATTCAATGCATAGTTGCATTGTGAATTGGCATAAGATGATGGTCAAAGAGGTTTGAAACCTTTGTTGTCTCTGTTTCTATAAAAAATAGAGATTTCATAAAGGTTAGTTTAGTTATTTAGATAGTATATAATTTTATTTAATTTCATTATTAAAACATTAGAGACGATATCCATATACAATGAAAAAAATCTTGCATACATTAATATATATATAGAAAGTAGTTTGAAATTTTAAAAAGTTATAAAGAGAATAAACTTTAGTGTATAGAACTTTTAATCCACAATTGTTTAGAAAAATACATAAAATATGACACTCATATTTAATGCATAGTTGCATCGTGTACTGATATAGAATGATGGTCAAAGAGGTTTGGCACCTTGTTCTCTTCGGTTCTCTAGAGAATGTATATTTCACAGTGGTTAGTCTATTTATTTAGGTTTTATCTGAAGTTTATTTAACTTAACTTTATAAAAATAGAAATGATGTCTATGTACGATTAAAAAACTTTTGCGAACATTAATATAAAATTAGAATATGGTTAGAAAAATTTACACAACCACAAAATAGGATAAAATTCAGTATATAGAGAATTTACCGAAAAAATTCAATATTTCAGTAGAGGTTAACCCAAATATTTTTAGAAAAATTCATAAAATATGACACTCATGTTTTAATGCATAGTTGCATCGTGTACTGATATAGGATGATGGTAAAAGAGGATTGGCACCTTTGTTGTCTCTGGTTCTCTAGATAATGTACATTCATAGTAGTAAGTCCATTTATTTAGGTTTTATCTAAAAAATTTATTAAATTAAATTTTTAAAAATAAAAATGATGTCCATGTACAATTAAACAAAGTTGTGCATACATTAATATAAATTTAGAATATGGTTATAAAAAATTAAAAAACCACAAAAGAGGATAAAATTTAATATATAGAGAATTTACCGAAAAACTCAATATTCAGTAGGGGTTAACCCACAATTTTTTAGAAAAATTCATAAAATATGACACTCATATTTTAATGCATAGTTGGATCGTGTACTGATATAGGATGATGGTAAAAGAGGTTTGACAACTTTGTTGTCTCTGGTTCTCTAGATAATGTACATTCATAGTGGTTAGTCTATTTATTTAGGTTTTATATGATGTTTTATTAAATTAAAAATTTTAAAAACAGAAATGATGTCCATGTACAATTAAAAAACGTTTTGCATACATTAATATAAATTTAGAATATGGTTATAAGAAATTAAACAACCACAAAATTGGATAAAAATTAATATATAGAAAATTTACCGAAAAACTCAATATTTCAGTAGGGTTTAACGCACATTTTTTTAGAAAAAATCATAAAATATGACTGTGAGATCCGCATCTCACGTAATAATATAATAATATTATTAATTGTCTGAAATACCATCATAATAATTATACATAAAAATCCAAATTTCATAAATCCAAATAATACACAAACTCGAATAAAGTCGGTAATATTATAAAATAAGTCTGAAACACAACGAAGAAAATAGTCCCAAAAGCACCCGCCGATATGATCAATCCTGATCGTCAGTATCACCTGAAAGGGGAAAGAAAGGAGGGGTGAGCAACAGGGGAGTCACTCAGTGAGGTATGGGATGCTAGACACGCAAACCACTGACTTGGGTAAAAGAACTCCCACTATGGAAGTTTAGCACTAACATGAACAAACACGATGTCTAGGACATCACAGGAAATAACCAATGCTATGATAGCACATAGATAAGCCATGTGCCGCGCATTCTCCTCTATGGATATATCTCGAATACCTCTATGCGATGATAGTACAGAATTACGTCTCTGTACCATCACCTTAACACCAAATGCGTCGAATGCAAACGTCTCTGCATGGCGCTCCAAACAATACGCGTCGGTAGTCCAGAATTACGTCTCTGAACCTCGCCCACCACACAGTACAGAACTACGTCTCTGTACCCCCAACCCCAACCCCAACCCCCTGTGAATTTCTCGTACCACAGGTCTGTGAATTTCTCGTACCACAGTTGGGTTGTGGTCCCCTGTGAATTTCTCGTACCACAGGTGGCCCGTGAATTTCTCGTACCACGGGGAGTTATTAGTGAGTCGATCCCACGACCTTATCACATAGTCCCTACGAATATATATCTAAATACATATATATATGTACCATCGCTTAACATCACACAATCATATCAATAGTTGAATCCTCTAGACCCCTAGTTCCGGTTCGCAATGAATGAACTAACTACCACGCAAGACTCGATTTCAATCAGACGGAACATGTTTCGAAACTAAACGACAATAGCACGAATTCTAATACTGGTTCGGGATTTACGGAATAGACCCTCACTTAGCAATGTGGGAAAGTGGTACTTGTGGACTCCTGGGGCTCAAACAGACTCCAAATCTGAAACCAGAATGAAAAATCGAGTCAGAACGCCTTTCGAACGGGTCAAAACGGGTAAACGGTAGCCCGGTCAAAAAGTCAACTCGCAGGTCAAAGTCAACTCTGTTCAAACCTTATCCAATTGAAATTGAATTAAACCAACTGGTTTTCCTTAACCGAACCAAAATCAATTTAAACCGAAAATCGAATTAAACCGAACCGGACCGAATTAAACCGGTCAAACCGGTCACTCGGTCAACTCGCCGGTCAACGGCGGTCCGGCGGCGGTCCGGCGGTGGTCCTGCGGTGGGCCTGCGGTGGGCCTGCGGCGGTCCGGCGGTGGGCCTGCGGCGGTCCGGCGGTGGTCTGGCGGTGGTCCGGCGGTGGTCCGGCGGCGGTCCGGCGGCGGCGCGTGGATGCACACGCGCGGTTGACGAAACTTCCGGAGGCGCGTGCGGCTTCGTCCGGTGTCCGGTCGGGGCGATTCTGGTGTCTACGGACTCGTCTCGACGAGAGGAACGCGATGGTGGTCTCAGATTTACCAGATTCGTCACGGTTTGAAAGTTATGGTCGATTTACTAAAACGGCCGAAACTAAACTTAAAACTAGGGCGGTTTCCGGTGATTACCTTCGGTTGCGAACGGTGGTGACGGGTAGATCTCGACGGTGGTGACTCCGGTGATGCGTGGCAGTGCTCCGGCGATCTCCTCCTCCTTCTCTCTCTCTTCTCTCTTCCTTTCTCTCTCTTTCTCTCTCTCTCTTCTTCTCTTTTCTTTTCTTGCTGGTTGCAAATGGGAGTTAGGTGGAGGGAAGTGGGGTTAGTAGGTGGGGGAAGGTAGGGTGGTAGGTGAGTGGGATGTTACAATTCTCCCCCACTACAAAGGAATTCGTCCCGAATTCAAGTCAAGAGTTGACTGCCCAATATCATCCTGGAAGAGCTTCCGTGTCAAATAGAGTGTGAGCTGACTCACCTTCAACCAAAACTGATTAACTTCTATTGTAACCGAATACCAACATCATTCAAGGAATAATACTCACGGAAAGGTGCTATTTAATTTCTTTTTAAAATACCCAAATTCCCAAAAACGTTTTCGAAAAATCATTTTTTTTTTAAATCGATGTAATCGGGTCTCCACGAATCGCCATCCCGGGTCGGAACCGGGACAGAACCCGCTCTGATACCAAATTGTGAGACCCGCATCTCACGTAATAATATAATAATATTATTAATTATCTGAAATACCATCATAATAATTATACATAAAAATCCAAATTTCATAAATCCAAATAATACACAAACTCGAATAAAGTCGGTAATATTATAAAATAAGTCTGAAACACAACGAAGAAAATAGTCCCAAAAGCACCCGCCGATATGATCAATCCTGATCGTCAGTATCACCTGAAAGGGGAAAGAAAGGAGGGGTGAGCAACAGGGGAGTCACTCAGTGAGGTATGGGATGCTAGACACGCAAACCACTGACTTGGGTAAAAGAACTCCCACTATGGAAGTTTAGCACTAACATGAACAAACACGATGTCTAGGACATCACACGAAACAACCAATGCTATGATAGCACATAGATAAGCCATATGCCCCGCATTCTCCTCTATGGATATATCTCGAATACCTCTATGCGATGATAGTACAGAATTACGTCTCTGTACCATCACCTTTACACCAAATGCGTCGAATGCAAACGTCTCTGCATGGCGCTCCAAACAATACGCGTCGGTAGTCCAGAATTACGTCTCTGAACCTCGCCCACCACACAGTACAGAACTACGTCTCTGTACCCCCAACCCCAACCCCAACCCCCTATGAATTTCTCGTACCACAGGTCTGTGAATTTCTCGTACCACAGTTGGGTTGTGGTCCCCTGTGAATTTCTCGTACCACAGGTGGCCCGTGAATTTCTCGTACCACGGGGAGTTGTTAGTGAGTCGATCCCACGACCTTATCACATAGTCCCTACGAATATATATCTAAATACATATATATATGTACCATCGCTTAACATCACACAATCATATCAATAGTTGAATCCTCTAGACCCCTAGTTCCGGTTCGCAATGAATGAACTAACTACCACGCAAGACTCGATTTCAATCAGACGGAACATGTTTCGAAACTAAACGACAATAGCACGAATTCTAATACTGGTTCGGGATTTACGGAATAGACCCTCACTTAGCAATGTGGGAAAGTGGTACTTGTGGACTCCTGGGGCTCAAACAGACTCCAAATCTGAAACCAGAATGAAAAATCGAGTCAGAACGCCTTTCGAACGGGTCAAAACGGGTAAACGGTAGCCCGGTCAAAAAGTCAACTCGCAGGTCAAAGTCAACTCTGGTCAAACCTTATCCAATTGAAATTGAATTAAACCAACCGGTTTTCCTTAACCGAACCAAAATCAATTTAAACCGAAAATCGAATTAAACCGAACCGGACCGAATTAAACCGGTCAAACCGGTCACTCGGTCAACTCGCCGGTCAACGGCGGTCCGGCGGCGGTCCGGCGGTGGTCCTGCGGTGGTCCTGCGGTGGGCCTGCGGCGGTCCGGCGGTGGTCTGGCGGTGGTCCGGCGGTGGTCCGGCGCGTGGTCCGGCGGCGGTCCGGCGGTGGTCCGGCGGCCGTCCGGCGGCGGCGCGTGGATGCACGCGCGCGGTTGACGAAACTTCCGGAGGCGCGTGCGGCTTCGTCCGGTGTCCGGTCGGGGCGATTCTGGTGTCTACGGACTCGTCTCGACGAGAGGAACGCGATGGTGGTCTCAGATTTACCAGATTCGTCACGGTTTGAAAGTTATGGTCGATTTACTAAAACGGCCGAAACTAAACTTAAAACTAGGGCGGTTTCCGGTGATTACCTTTGGTTGCGAACGGTGGTGACGGGTAGATCTCGACGGTGGTGACTCCGGTGATGCGTGGCAGTGCTCCGGCGATCTCCTCCTCCTTCTCTCTCTCTTCTCTCTTCCTTTCTCTCTCTTTCTCTCTCTCTCTTCTTCTCTTTTCTTTTCTTGCTGGTTGCAAATGGGAGTTAGGTGGAGGGAAGTGGGGTTAGTAGGTGGGGGAAGGTAGGGTGGTAGGTGAGTGGGATGTTACAATGACACTCATATTTTAATGCATAGTTGCATCGTGTACTGATATAGGATGATGGTAAAAGAGGTTTGGCACCTTTGTTGTCTCTGGTTCTCTAGATAATGTACATTCATAGTGGTTAGTCCATTTATTTAAGTTTTATCTGAAGTTTTATTAAATTAAAAATTTTAAAAACAGAAATGATGTCCATGTACAATTAAAAAAAGTTGTGCATACATTAATATAAATTTAGTATATGGTTTAAAAAATTAAACAACCACAAAAGAGGATAAAATTTAATATATAGAGAATTTACCGAAAAACTAAATATTTCAGTAGGGGTTAACCTACAAATTTTGAAAAAAAAAATTTAAATTTGAAAATAATGTTTAATGCATAGTTGCATTTAGAAGGGGGGAAGAATGTGGTTAGGAATTTTAAATTACTCTAAAGAGGAAAAACTTAAGTGTATAGAACTTTTACAGAAATATTCAATATTTTCGTAGGGGTTAACCCACAAATTTTTCAAAAAATTGAAAAATACAACAATCTTGTTTTAATGCGTAATTGCATCGCGTACTAATATAGGATGATGGTCAATGAGGTTTAGCACCTTTGTTGTGTCCGTTTCTCTAGAAAATAGAAATTTCATAGTGGTTAGTCCATTGATTTAGATAGTATATGAACTTTTCTTTAAAATTTCGGAAACGATGTCCATGTACGATGAATAGAACTTTTCCATTCATTAATATATATGTAGAATGTGATTAGAAAAATTTAAGAAACACTAAAGAGGATAAAATTTAGTATACAGAGTCTTTACCGAAAAACTCAATATTTTCGTTGGGGTTAACCTAAAAATTTTGAGAAATTTCCAAAAAAAAAATT
Source organism: Moricandia arvensis (assembly GCA_905132765.1). Taxonomy (NCBI): domain Eukaryota; kingdom Viridiplantae; phylum Streptophyta; class Magnoliopsida; order Brassicales; family Brassicaceae; genus Moricandia; species Moricandia arvensis. Next base: position 35,553 of record CAJHQP010001906.1, read on the forward strand.
AATTCATAGTTGCATTGTGAACTGACATAGGATGATGGTCAAAGAGGTTGAAACCTTTGTTGTCTTTGTTTCTATAAAGAATAGATATTTCATAGAGGTTAGTTTGTTGATTTAAATAGTATATGATTTTATTTAATTTAATTGTTAAAACATTAGAGACGATGTCCATGTACAATGAAAAAAAAATTGCATACATTAATATACAGATAGAAAGTAGTTTGAAATTTTAAAAAGTTATAAAGAGAATAAACTTTAGTGTATCGAACTTTTAAAGAAAAACTCAATATTTCGATGGGGGTTAATCCACAATTTTTTTAAAAAATACATAAAATATGACCCTCATGTTTTAATGCATAGTTGCATCGTGTATTGATATAGGATGATGGTCAAAGAGGTTTGGCACCTTTGTTGTCTCTGGTTCTCTAGAGAATGTATATTTCACAGTGGTTAGTCTATTTATTTAGGTTTTATCTGAAGTTTTATTAGATTAAATTTATAAAAATAGAAATGATGTCTATGTACGATTAAAAAAAAATTTGCATACATTAATATAAAAAGAGAATATGGTTAGAAAAAATTAAACAACCACAAAAGAGGATAAAATTCAGTATATACAGAATTATACCGAAAAACTCAATATTTCAGTAGGGGTTAACCTACGAATTTTGAGAATTTTTTTTTAAAATATGAAAATAATGTTTAATGCATAACTGCATTTAGAAGGGGGGGAAGAATGTGGTAATAAATTTTAAACTATTCTAAAGAGTAAAAACGTCAGTGTATAGAATATTTACAAAAAAACATTATTTTCGTAGGGGTTATAACACACAAATTTTTCAAAAAATTGAAAAATACAACAATCTTGTTTTAATGCATAATTGCATCGCGTACTGATATATGATGATGATGATCAATGAGGTTTGGTACCTTTGTTGTGTCCGTTTCTTTAGAGAATAGAAATTTCATAGTTGTTAATCCATTGATTTAGATAATTTATGAACTTTTCTTAAATAATTGTTAAAATTTGGGAAATGATTTCCATGTACGATGAATAAAATTTTTGCATACATTAATATAAATGTAGAATGTGATTAGAAAAATTTAAGAAACGCTAAAGAGGATAAAATTTAGTATATAGAGTATTTACCGAAAACTCAATATTTCTGTAGGTGTTAACCTACAATTTTGAGAAATTTTCAAACAAAATTTCATAGGGGTTAGTTTGTTTATTTAGCTAGTATATGATTTTTTTTAATTTAAATGTTAAAACATTAGAGACGATGTCCATGTACAATTTAAAAAATCTTGCATACAATAATATACAGATAGAAAGTAGTTAGAAATATTAAACAGTTATAAAGAGAATAAACTTTAGTGTAGAACATTTACAGAATATTTCAGAAGGGGTCAACCCACAATTTTTAGAAAAAATCATAAAATATAACACTCATGTTTTAATGCATAGTTGCATCGTGTACTGATATAGGATGATGATCAAAGAGGTTTGGCACCTTTGTTGTCTCCGGTTCTCTAGAGAATGTATATTTCATAGTGGTTAGTCCATTTATTTAGGTTTTATCCGAAGTTTTATTAAATTAACTTTAGAAAAAATGATGTCCATGTACGTTTAAAAAAAATTTGCATACATTAATATAAAATTATAATATGGTTAGAAAAAATTAAACAACCATTAAGGACGATAAAGTTCAATATATAGAGAATTTACTGAAAAACTCAATATTTTCGTAGGGGTTAACCTACCAATTTTGAGAAAAAAAATTTAAAAGTATGATAATAATGTTTAATGCATAGTTGCATTTGGAAGGGACGGAGAATGTGGTTAGAAATTTTAAACTACTCTAAAGAGGAAAAACAATAGTGTATAGAATATTTACAGAAAAACACAATATTTTCGTAGGTCTTAACCCACAAATTTTTCAAAAATTTAAAAATTACAACAATCTTGTTTTAATACATAATTGCATCGCGTACTGATATAGGATGATGGTCAATGAGGTTTGGCACATTTGTTGTTAGAGAATAAAGATTTTATAGTGGTTACTCCATTGATTTAGATAGTATATGAACTTATCTTAAATTAATTGTTAAAATTTAGGAAACAATGTCCATGTACGATGAATAACAGTTTTGCATACATCAATATAAATGTACAATGTGATTAGAAAAATTTAAACAATACTAAAGAAGATAAAATTTAGTATATATAGTATCTTCCGAAAAATTCAATATTTTCGTAGGGGGTTAACCTACAAATTTTGAGAAATTTTCAAAAAATATTTTTTAATTCGTAGTTGCATCGTGAACTGGCATAGGATGATAGTCAAAGAGATTCGAAACCTTTGTTGTCTATGTTTCTATAGAGAATAGAGATTTCATAGTGGTTAATCTGTTGATTTAGATAGTATATAAATTTTAATGTTATTTAATTGTTAAAATATTAGATAAAATGTCCATGTACCATGAAAAAAAAGTTTTGCATACATTAATATACAAATAGAAAGATAGAAAGTAGTTAAGAATTTTAAACAATTATAAAGAGAATAAAATTTAGTGTATAGAACATTTACAGAAAAACTCAATATTTTCGTAGGGGTTTGACAATCTTGTTTAAATTGATAATATGACAATCTTGATTAAATTAAAAATATGAAAATCTTGTTTAAATTGATATTTGCATCGTGTGCTAAAATGTAAAGAATATATTAATATAATAAATATATATATTAAAATAAAGTGTCTTAAATTGAAATGTGTTTAAAAGTTTGGTTTTGATAAAATAAGCAATACATAATAATGTTTGATTGGTGAAAAATATTTTGCGGGTTTGCTAGATAAATTTTAAAAATAATAGAAAATAGAAAATTTGGATTTGATTCTTAGATTATAGAGATATAAGATTTGTTTGTGTAATTGGTAGGATCCAAACCGAATCGACCAAAAAAAAGGTTTGTTTTTTTCGGTTCCAGATAAATATACACATAGTTCTTATATTTATTAGTTTTAGTTATTATTTTTTTTATTTTTTTAATTAACTATTTTTGAATAACTGTATAACTGAAATATTATCATGTATGACTTATCAAAATTTTAACTATTTATTTTAATAATAATAATTGATTATTTATTATATAATGTAAAATGCATTTTTTTATTGAACAACATGGATTTTACCTGATAAACTAATAAATATATTAACACAAAAAATGTTAACCAATGTTACAAACTTTTTTATGACCATTTTGTTGTAAACAAAAACGGAATTTGAGTAAATCACTACATATTTGACAGTTGCATTATAAAGCATTGTTTATCTAAGTAATAATATAAAAAAAATTGGAGTGTGTTATTATATGATGAAAATATGCTATTGTGATTACCATTTGTTTGATCAGTGATATTGGCAAATATCTATCACATCATCTAGAAATATGCACCGTACTTACTCTTCCATAACCTAATATTCAAGAAGAGTGATCGGAATCATTATCGGAGATGGCTTGGCTGACGAGATTTCTAGCAGCAGTTGCGTTTTTAGCTGCCGGAGTTATATTCGCACTAGAGATGTTCGGATCGCTGTCGAAGGGTGAGAATTCAGCGAAGGTTTTGATATTCGTGAAGCTAGCTCATCTACTCAGCTTCGCTAGAGCTTGGGGAGCTGCTCTTTGGGCTACTTTCATCAGCGGAATCATCATGTTCAAGTAATCGAATTGAACACACACTCTCTCTCTCTCTCTCTCTCTCGATCATCTTCTTCAGTTCGAAATTGGTCAAATTAGGGTTTCTGTGTGATTGAATTGTGTTTTGGTTGATTAGGAACTTACCGAGGCATCAGCTTGGTAAACCATAGTCTTCCTATCTGGACCTTTACACTATAGTCTTATCCTCTGGCCCAATAAATCATAGTCTTCCTATTTAGACCTAGATATCATAGTCTTTAGATAAGCTATAATCATCTTCTAAGGCCCAATAAATCATAATCTTCTTCTCTAGCCGAATCTATTGGAAAGCGGAGTATAAATTTCAATGGCATGGGGGGGGGGGGGGGGGCGGGTCGTTAGTTAGGTGGACTTAATGCGGCCTAAACGTTCAATACAAGTGGTTGACATTTATATCCCCAAGATCTGCGCAATGGTTGGGTACGGTGTAGTTAAACTGATAGGGGTACTGTCGTAAATTCAGATGGGTACCTACCCAGCTTCGACGTGAACAAAACGTGTCGCGTCTTGTGTTGAAGACTCTCTACTCAGCGACAATTTTAATCTTCGAGAAGAGTGATCAGAAACACCATCTGCGATGGCTTGGCTGACGAGATTTCTAACAGCGGTTGCGTTTTTAGCCGCCGGAGTTATATTCTCACCGGAGACATTCGGATCGCTGTCGAAGGGTGAGAAGTCAGCGAAGGTTTTGATATTCGTGAAGCTAGCTCATCTACTTAGCTTCGCTACAGCTTGGGGAGCTGCTCTCTGGGCTACCTTCATCGGCGGAATCATCATGTTCAAGTAATCGAATTGAACACCAACTCTCTCTCTCTCTCTCTATCTCTCGATCATCATCTTCAATTCGAATTGGTCAAATTAGGGTTTCTCTGTGATTGAATTGTGTTTTGATTGTTTGATTAGGAACTTACCGAGGCATCAGTTCGGTAACCTTCAGAGCAAGATGTTTCCAGCTTATTTCACTCTTGTTGGTTCTTGCTGCGCTATATCACTCTCTGCTTTTGGGTACTTGCATCCATGGAAGTCATCTTCTCTGTTGAGAAGTATCAGCTAGGCTTCCTCGTCTCTGCTTTTGCATTCAATCTCACCAATTTGCTCATCTTCACTCCTATGACCATCGATGTAAGCTGCTCATCTTCAACAATGCATACAAGGTTCCTATGTAACCAATTGCTTTTACTTTTGGTGTGTAGATGATGAAGCAAAGGCACAAAGTAGAGAGAGAGAACAACATTGGAGATGAAGTTGGTTGGTCCAAGAACAGGGAGAAGGCAAAGACTATCCCTAAGCTAGCTGCCATGAACAAGAAGTTTGGTATGATTCACGGCTTGTCATCCTTGGCTAACATCTTTTCTTTTGGAAGCCTTGCCATGCATTCTTGGTACCTTGCTGGGAAGATGGATCTCTAAGCTTCTTGCCACAAAGGTCTGAGCTTTTATGCCCCCCTTAATCAATAAGCATTGTAAGATTATCATACCCGAAGAAGAAGACTTATTACAGTGAAATTGTGGAACAGTTTGCTATGATAATATTGTCTTTTTCTTTTAACACTAGATGTTTCCTTTTCTTTGAAATAATTGATGTGTGAATGCTATTACAAAAGTGTAATGCCTAAGTTTTACTTGAAGAAGCTAAAAAAATGTTCGTGTGAATGGTGAAATATTACACCATAGACACTCATAGTTAACAATTTAATTGGGAGAAAGAAGATGATCACTAGATGACTACTCCTTGATGCCACAAATCTAGCTATGAGTTTCAAGGAATCTCTCCCAGTACATATAATGTTTATGATTAAGAACTTGGCCCTCCATTGATCCCGCTCAGCCTTTATCTGCTTCAGCTCCTTACGGATCACGTGCCTCAATGCTTTCAGGTAAGAGCTCATGTCATGGTTTCTTTTGATTTTTCCTTCAGACCCATAAGAGCGACGGTCGCTGAGAATTTCTAGAGGGTGTGGTGAGTTAAAGAACACGCTCTTTGCTGCCCTTAGTCCCTTTTCTGTTTCATCAGTGTTCTTAGATGTTAAGACATAGAGACCACTTCCTGGTGGAAGAAGAGGGTGTGGGGGAGAGAATCTCTCGGATGGTTGCAGAATTAGAAGCTTTCCCATTGGAGAATACAGTAGATTCTGCAGAAAAAAAAACATAAGAGTAAGCTAAGAAACAATGGTCTGGATCAAAACAGGTTTTGACATTACCTGGTTATTCAGACAAGGATGGTTCCTGAAGTTTCTATTCAAAGCCTTGAGAAGCTTTGCAGCTCGGCTAGGGTAACTGCAGGAGAATGCTCGAGGAACAATATCTCTATGCATTGAGATTCCAAGAAGATGACTCTTAGGCAACCCAAGTTTCTGAAGAAGCCTATCGCCTCCGCACATGATGCAAGGTGAACCAAAGGTGATTACCGGAAGCAGAGAAGAAGCTGGGACTTGACCTCTGATCAGAAGCATCAGGTTCACTAACAAGGACAAGCTTCCTCCTAGAGAGTGTCCACTAAACCGAAGAAACGCACGGTTCTTGCCGCGAGAGTTGAGGTGGGCATGAACTTCCGGTAACATCTGTTCGTAGATTCCTTTCGCAGCTTCGTATATGCCTCTGTGGACAGGAACATCAAAGTCCTCAAATGGGACTGGCTCGAACAGAAGATTAGCTTGCCATGAGGCCAACGAGTCTGATCCCTGTAAAGAAGATGAGTGTCCCGTTCTTAAGCTATCTTTTTGGCAAATCTCAGACACCTTTAAAGAGTTAAATTACCTGAATAAAGAAGAACCTAGTGCCAGTTTTATCATCATCACATACAAACCACTCACAAGGAGGCGAATGATTGGACTTGAGATCATCAGCTACCGCCTGCTTAGCTTCCTCTTCCGCTGCGACGACGGCTGTAACTGAATCAGCAGTAGCCATTAGAGATGCTTCGTTCTCTCGACGTCCAAAAGGAAGCACAGATTTTGAATGGGAGAAGAGACGAGATGCTGCAGAAGCAGCTATTCTGTATGCAGCAGCTGGATTGATAAGCTTCTTCTCCTCCTCCTCTTTCTCTCCATTGCTATTCTCTTGCTGTTGTTCAGAAGAAACCTCAAGACTCAACCTCTTCTCAATTGAAGAGGTCACGAATCTAAGTTTCTGATACTTTAACAGATTTTCAGGCTGTAATAATCAGAAACAAAGAATCAGAAACACATAAACTGAAACTGAGATTTGTTTTCAATCTGTTTAAAAGGTCTCAACCTTGATGTTAGGGATTGAATAAGCTAAGTTTCCCAGATAGGATAGCTTCGCGAACATCTGTGCATCATGGAGAGGGATTTTCATGAGCATCTTCGAGAATTGTTCTCGATCAAACACCATCTCCTCCGTTTCTTCTTCATCATCATCATCGATCCTGCAGAAATCGCAGTTCTCGCATAACTCATCCTTCTTCGAGCCTTCCTCCTCTCCTCCATCATCACCGCCTCCTGATCGTTGCCTCTTCCCTTTCCAGATAGAGCCAACCTCCAGAATCTTCAAAACCCAGTTTCCGTTACTCTCCTCTCTCTCCAACAAAACGGCGTCGTCTCCCACCGTTTCCTTCCTTCCCTTACCACCGATCCGGAGAAACTCAAGGGGACGAGGCGGCGTCGTTTTCTTCGGCCGAAGAGATCCTGTGGTTGGTCTCTCCTCCACAGAGCCTCCGATCGCACGTATAGGAGACGGTCCCACCGGAATCTTCGGAGATACGCATTGCACCGACATTTTTAAGCAAACGCCACAATCCATGACAAATATTTCGTTTGATTTTATGTTGAAGTACTGTAGATACGTATACGATTTGGCGAATTTTTGGGCGTGAGCTAGCGTGCAAGTTTGAATAAATGAATGAATATCTCGTCGTTTCTCAGACTTCTCCTCCCACCGATCAATCTTTCTTTTTGACAAAGATGTCTCTCTACAAACACATGAGACTATATATATTAACACATTTAAAGGCAGGTGAACGAACTTTAAACTCGCCTTATTGCTGCATAACCTTACTTAGGAAGATGATTAATTTCATTAAGTTTTCATTTACAATATTAAGGGTTAGGATCTTTCTGGGTGAAGCGGTTATGGGGACACGTGGAAGATGAAGAAGAGCCTGACTCTCCCACGTTTCTTGGAATAAATCTGGTCCTCTATATCTTGTTGGGCTTTCAATCCTAACAACTATAACCTAACTTCGTCGCCTATTTAATAAAAGTCCAAAATAACGTTTTTTGTTCAAAATCGATTTATAAATAATTTTGTTTAATCATAGAAGAAACGACAAGCTTCAATATAGTGTTTCTCTTCTGTAATCATATATACTAATATTATTGATAAGCACACAAAAGAAGGTAACTTGAAATTATAAAAGCTTAGAAGAATCATAAATATGCACTAATTTGATTGACAAAAAGCAAAATATAGTTTCGTCAAAACCCTCTATTTGCTTTTCTCATCTTCCTCTTTGTCTTCCCAGTTTTTTTCTCTATATTTAAAACCTACCACATGTTACATTAGGGACCATCGCAAGTTGGTTCTCTTTAAAACCCCACTAAGCCAAGACTTCTTTGATCTTCTTCTTTTGATCCTCAGTAAGAGAAGACGGAAACAAAACCTCAAATGTGACAAAGAGGTTGCCTTTCTTTGTGCTGTAGTGAAGTGGCATCCCTTCTCCTTTGAACTTCTTCACTTCCTTAGGCTTTGTAATTCCCTGTGAGACACACACACAATATTCAATCCAAGAAACCCCATTATATCATAAGATCGATCTCGAGTGAGAATGTTAGTGTTACCTTGGAACTGATGTCAACTTCGTGCTCATCCAAGTGTTTGAATGTTTTCTCAAATCCAACTAGCGCCTCAACCTGATACGTGTTTATTTTAAGCAGAATCAATAAACAGATATATTGTTGGTTTATGAAGTATACAGAAGATGTTCGTGGAATATTTATTTACCAGTGTAATGTTGACAGTCATGTGTAAATCGTTTCCATCTCGTCGGAAACGGGCATGTGGTGCAGTTTTTATTCGGAACTGTCACGTGTACAATAATGGTTAATTCTCTGATATTGAAGTCAAGTGAAATCAATGATCAGGAAAACTTAGGGAAGAGGCTAACCTTAAGGTCACCAGGGTCACCGTCGAGAATGGGTTCACCATCTTCGTAGAAAGACACTTCCTGAAAGGAAAGAGATATTGATAAGCTCACAGTGATAGGTAGTATCTGAACATATGGGTGTAAAGTAGAGTTTGGAGACGTACTTCTCCGTCTTTCATTCCTTTCTCGATATCAACTGTGACAAAGTATCCTTCGCGTTCGAACTTCACATTTGGGCATTTGTCACATACCTGACAAGAAGCAGATATGTTTTTAACAAGTGGGCTTGATATTGGACTCAAGAGGATGGATTGAGAGGCTGAAATACATCAGCCTTACGGCCCTTACCTGCTCTGTCATCTGTTGGAACATTCCAGGACCAATTTGCCTGTGATAAACCTCATCCCTGCAGTTGCAATTTCTCTTTCCAGGAGCTGGTTTTATTACATTCTTCTCCCTCCATACCTGATAGATTAACGTGGGCCAAAATTTAACACAAGTCATTTCATGTACATTTGTCTCAGAGCCGACCTACTCTAAACCAAGAACCTCGGAATGACACTATGAAATCATGTTCACTGATTAAGTAATGAAGCCCAAGAATATTTGAATCAAAGCAATTACCAGACGAGTTCCAAATCCACGTATAAAGACAAACTAAATGATAATAACATCATGAGAGGGAGCTTAACATACCTTCATAGAGCCTCCCATGTACAAATCTTCTAGAGTGGCCTCAAGTTCGACAATCACGTCATCACCCTTGACAACCTTCTCTTCTTCCTCCATCGAACCACCACCACCAAAAAACCTAAAAAGAACATTAAACACGAATGTAAAAACATCATCAAAATTAAAAACTATTCGCACAACATAGACAAACCTTAACAGTACCAACATATTCGTCGCTATCCACTAACCATACATAAATCCACTCCACTTCAAGCCTAAGATGGGTTAAATAATATAAAAGCTCCCAGGCAAATGTTTTCCAAAACCATATTAGTCACTAGTTTATGTCCCATGAATCATAAAATCTAATAGCTCCGAATCTTGTAGCACTAATTGCAACTAGCAACCTAGAAGTAACCATCATGATCTTCCAATAAGCGAGGATATAAGAACTAAGTGCAAAAAATGTCAATGGCTACCATCTCTAAGAAAAATAAAAGGCTTACTGGCTAAGATGTCCTGCATATTCATGCCACCTCCACCTCCACGTCCACCATTAGCAGCATGCTGTTTGAGCCCTTCTTCACCATATCTGTTATAAACCTCCCTCTTCTCCTCATCCGATAGCACTTCATAAGCTGTTTAACATGATCAACACATACACCATAAATTCAATTTCAAACCAGAGAACGCAGAGTTAGAAGCTGAGACACTGGGAAACAAATACCGTTGTTGATCTCAGCGAATTTTCGAGTGGCTTCATCGTTGCCTTGATTCTTATCGGGATGATACTTCAAAGCGAGTTTCCTGTAAGCTCTTTTGATCTGTTCGTCAGACGCACCTTTCGGCACTTGCAACACGTCGTAGTAGCTCTTCCTGGAAATTCAATCACCATTGGTTTTTCTTAGCATTTCGCAAATCGCAAATCGCAATGCATACAAAACGCAATGCACTAAGGCGTGCTTACCCGGCGAAGACGCAGATGGCGTAAGAGAGCGCGAACAATACAATACATAGATTCGACCACCGAATCGCCATGGAAACGGAAATTAGGAGAGAAAATCAGATCTCTCCCAATGGCTTACTCCAAACCTGAGATTCAATGCAGACTGGAACTCGAATCTCTCACACTTTGTTTCGCGGAACGATTCCGAAAAAAACAATTTAGAATTCGAACCACGTGGTTGAGTTACGCGTACATTGCAATCCTTAACCAATCAGGACTAAGTCTATGATACATTTGACCAATTAATATCAGCCACGTGGATATATGACGGCAGAATCGCTGACTGTTCTTTTTTTTCGACTTTACAAGTACGACGTCGTTTTTAAGGAAATTTCTTTAACAAGGCCCATTTACAATGAAGATGGCCTATAACTCCACCTAAGATGTGTCCAGTATTCAATTTACACCTAACAGGCTCAGTTCTAACTGGCCCATATCCAAAGACCCATTAGTTAGATTATATTAATATTTAAACATTGTTGTTTATAAATTTGCATGCAAGGAACACAGACTGAATTTCTGGACAATGATGGAATGTCAGGTCTTTTGAACCGTTGCATCTTTAGACGAGTGGTCGGTCCCCCACAGTCCATTACTCACATTTACTGTCTGCTGAGAAAATGCTGACGAAGAGTAAATATGATGCTGAAAAGAAGTTAATATACTGTCCACGATGTTATAATAAGAAAATCACCAAACAAAATAAAGTACTACTTATTATTGTTAGATGATTGATTGAGTGCGAATTTATTACTACAATCTAACTTCATAACTAATAGATCTATATTTATCTTAATTTACTAGTTTGTTCAAAATTTAAAAACTACTAATCACTAATGAAACATTTTAGCTGTGCTGATCTTATATTAGTAATATTTTTGATGGAGTATATATTACATGTATAATATGGATCAGTTGGTTCAGTCGTGTTTTTATTTAGTTTTATTTTAATTGGGACAGTGAACATACAAAAGAACAAGGACCATTTGATCCCAAACCATGTCTTGAATGAGGCCCTTGTACTATTTAATATGCAGTGACTGTGAGCCTTCCAAGAGCCGGCTCTCATAGTATATTGTTTGTTTTGTTAAATTTACAACTTAGATATTTATATGATTATAATTATCAGACTGGATATAGCGCGAATAAAACAGTAGCCCACACGTACAACTTAAGATTCAAAAGCTATATTTTTATACGGCGAATTTACGGAAACTATACTAATATGACTACAGTGTGGTCTTCGTCCGCATACAACTTTTAACATTTAGCCTTTATGCCCCTCTAATGAACACATTTATTGGGCCATGGAACCGTTTTGTAAGATCTATCAACGACAAGGACAAGCCAGCATGGACTGTTCACGAGCTAGAGCTCTCGACCGTGGATGAGCCACGACTTCTGTCTCAGCTAAGACTTACGTGGCTTATTCTGTCACCATCTCTTTGGCCCTCCTCTTTCCCCCTTTAGTATTCTCTGCCTCCTCTTATTTCCCCTATAAATACTAAATACCGAGTTAATCACATTTGTGGTGTCGTCACTTATATATCCCTCTCTCTAGCTATTGACTTAAGGGGTCAAGAGAAGTGAGTGAAACTTAGTTAATAAGCTATAGTCTCTGGCAAGGAGGATGGGAAGAGCACCATGCTGTGAGAAGGTGGGAATGAAGAAGGGGCGGTGGACGGCAGAGGAAGACCAGATTCTCTCCGACTACATCCGGTCCAATGGCGAAGGCTCCTGGCGTGCTCTTCCCAAATATGCCGGTAATATTATAAATTCACTCTTTCTCTTGATCGAATGCATATTGTATTAGCATCTTCTCTTAATCCGTTTTGTTAATTTGTCTAGCGTTTAACACTAAGCACGCTATGACTGTAAATACATGAATGTTTTTTCAAGACGTCGAGTCTAGTTAATCGGTAGATGCTGTCTGGCGATATACATGAGATTAATAACTAATATAATTGTGAATCAACGATATGAAAACAACATTCTGCTATTTGTTAGAAAACTCAAAATCATATACCACAAAACTGTGACTTAATTATACATGAATCATAAATAACTTAGGTATTTGTGTCAATTTTTTTTTTTTTAAATCAGTGATTTATCTAACAACAATCTATGAAATAAAGGTTGCTTACCATGATAAATTTCAATGGTAAAAACTCATTTGTGTACTAAAAAGAAAAATATGTTGGAGTTTCTTTATGCCGTTAAGTATGACATATTATTTCGATCAACTGTTATAAAAGGGCTGAAAAGATGTGGAAAGAGCTGTAGATTGAGATGGATAAACTACCTGAGGTCAGACCTCAAGAGAGGAAACATAACGCCCGAAGAAGATGACCTCATTGTTAAGTTGCATTCTACTTTTGGAAACAGGTAATTTTATTTGTTTGAGCAGAATTTGAATTGCTATATATATGACATCATTTTATTTTCCAGTAGGACGTGTGCATGTACTTGATCGAAACCAGTAATTAAGATAAAATCAAACGGTAGTTGAGTTACGCCATTAAACAATTAATACTTTTCGCTGTCCAATTTAGCTTTTCTTTTAGTTGAGACAAAACGAGTTTTATGCACCACTCATCTATAGATTCACATTTAAATAGTCATATAGATCACTGATCATTAACATTAATGACATTCAGACTTTTCTTAGTAGTTTTGTTGTCAAGTGCAGATCAATACGTTTCTATATCAGAAACACACATTTACAAAATTGTACTACATGTGACTAAGTGATAAAATAACTAAATATAGAATAACGTTGAAACCTTATTGCAGGTGGTCGATAATTGCGAGTAATCTACCAGGAAGAACAGACAACGAAATAAAAAACTATTGGAACTCTCACCTCAGCCGTAAGCTCCACAATTTCATCAGGAAATCAACCATGGCTAACATTGTCGGTAATGCTCATCCGCCTCCCTATCTGCATCCGCATAAGCGTAGACCCGGTAGAACCAGCAGATCGGCCATGAAACCCAAATTTACGTCAAGCCCTAAAAACAGCAAGAACCCTAATCCTGTGAAGGCAAACCAAAACAACGTTGATTTGCCCATGGCTACAAAGAAGAATAATGGAGAAGAAGGCGAAAAAGAGGCATTAAATGTGTTGTCAAGTAGTAGTACGAGTGGAGCCGAGAGAGCTGGTTTAGGACCATGTGACTATGGATACGATGGTTACAATTGTAACAATATCATTAATGACGACGATGGAGTTTTGTGTTTCAATGACGACATCTTTGATACTTGTTTTCTACCGAACGAGCCAGATGATGTCAACGTGTTCCAATCTGATCAGTCGAACAATCTAGAAGACTCTAAGCAAAAGAAAGGGCTCTCAGCTAGTAGTGATCACGAGAATATCGACACGATGGCTGATGATTTCATTGACTGGGACTTTGTTTGTAGAGATGGTCAATCACTTTATGGTTCATTCTCGTCGTGGCTGTTAGACGGTGAGAGCTTAGAATCCGATATAAGACAAAGGGAACCTAACGAGGAAAACGCAATGGTTGCTTGGCTTTTGTCTTGAAAGATTTGACACATGCATCTAAGCTCTAGCTACCTTTATTTATTAAATAAAGTCGATATTATTTTATAATTGCATAGGTTTGTGTTGGTAACGGTCCATCAAATTATTTCCAGTAAATTTATAGTACTAAGCTAGTAGCCATAACGAAGTTTTGCTTCTTTTTTTCATTTTTAATATGCAACTGTTTAAAGTCGTGGCACCATGTGTATCTATTGGATCATCGACTTATAATCCAAATGAAAACATGCGGAACAATAAGTAAATATATATATCTAATTATATTTAGAATTTTTGTTAGAAAGCAGAGAGGTTTGTAATATTAGGAACCTTAATACTCAAACTCTCAACCGAGAGATATTTTTCGATAAAAAGTTGATAGTTTTTCGGAAACAAAGAGGGGTCGTTATCTTACATTTAGAACGTATGATATGGTCCATCGTCACAATAACAATGCCTCACGTGATGCCATCATGCCATGCACTTTTTTTGTCTCTGTTGTACAATAAAGTCCGAACCAACCATACGCCATTATTAATTTTGTACCAGCTATGTTTCTCGGGGGTGGCCCTATAATGAGCCCAAGGAATAAGGCTCACGAAGTCCTATAATGGGCTCAGTGAATAGAGCCCAGTAACGGCTACACGGCGCAGAATACTTGCAGCTGTTGTTGCATTACACTCTTGTTAACGTCTCTTTCCAAGCTAAACGAAGATCACTCTCAATGGGCGGCTGAGATTGTACCAGAAGCTGAAGAAGCTTCTAAAGCAACTAATGATGCGACAGATTCTTGTGGAAGACTTGGAAGTTCTGGTGCACTCGGTAGTGCATCTGGAGAATCATCCAATGGCTTGAGAAGGAACTAAAGCCTAATGGTGCTTTTGCGTATTGTCGAGTCTATAGTTCCTAGAACTTCCTACTTCCCTGGCTTGATAATCAATTATTGGGGTTAGTGTGATAAATATTTTTAAGTTAGGGACTGTAACGAAACTATCACGAATTACATGATGGAGTGAAGTTTTTGAAGCCCGTTAGTGATTATGTGATGGGTTAATGGTGCTTTTGGACCTAATTTTATTAGACTCGTTGATTAATGATGAACCCATTAAAACTACTCCATTTTCATGAAAAATTACCTCATCTTCTTCCTTTTTTTTACGTAAATTATTTTTTTTCTGTTCCAAAATATATTATGTTTTAGGCTAATCCACAACTATTAAAAGTTAAATTTTACCTAAAAATATCAATAAAATATAAATTAAAATTATTCAGCCAATGATAAAATAACAGCAAAATATCACTGATTATATATAGTATTAGTAAAGTTAAAAATTACATAAAAATATGAAAACATCTTATATATTAAAATATCATACACTTTAACATAGGGATTATATCAGTTGTGATTAATAACGTTTGCCATATTATAATGGAAAATATCAATAAATTACACCCATCCCTACACATTTGGTTTATTGGAAAACAGAAAGTTCCCACACAGAAACAGTGAGAAAGATCAGATCAGCACAGCTAAGCGATGAAGTGAACAGTTAATATATAATAGAGAACTGTTGACAATTGATTGAAGTGACACATCCCAACGTCTCTTTCTGCATCTTTTATTTTGGCCTTGAAAATATGTTTCCTCTCAGTTAATTCGATTATCTCTTGTTTATTTTTGTACAAGAATTATAAATACACTATGATATGATATGGGACTGAAGATTCTTCAAATTTTTAAATATCTCCTATGCGTTAGAAAAAGCATTAAGGTCCCATGACATGACTGTCTTTAATGTAAATCTGGCCCAAATAATTACTATCATTGGAGTTTTATGGGGGAGAAAGGAGTGAGATTCTCAACTTTTCAGAGGAGTGGGTCATGGTTAAGGTATGGACCTCCTCTGTTCTTAATACTCTTCTGACTCTTAAGACAACTCACGTGGCCTTCTTTACCTAATAATCTCACAAAAACAATAATCAGAGAAGTTGTAGATGCAGGCATTGGGCCCAAAACGAAGACAAGCTCATGTGGGTTGGATCGTATATTGCAGATAGATAAGACAGCTAAATATGTTTGTGTGTGATGTGCGGTGTGGATCTTCTTAAGGTCACTATACGTGCACGTAATCTCATTTAATATTCTGTTCTTTTTCAACGACAACTACTGCTGCAGCCGTGGCACCAGAAAACGACACCGTTGCATTATTTGATAAACTCGTTATTTAATTGTATCATTACTAGTTAGTTACATTTGGAGTTTCTTGCAACCATGTTTTGTGGAGCAGACCCAGAAGCCATTAAAAATAAAACAAACACCATAACCACATATAGGAAGGAGATTAGCTTCACGATTTGACATTAACCCAATTAATCATAGAACATTTATTGTATTTCACAATTCATTTTAGGTCTTTTAGTTTTCTTATTCCAACAAGAGCAAAAATTAACTTGGCATAACCTGAACTTTTTTTTTAATTAACATGGGTAGCATAACCTGAAATAATTCTATTTCCAGTAAAAGATCATATGGGTGGGAACAACTAAAAGTATGATAAGCAGATCTCTTGTTAATCAAGTGAGTATAAAGACAAAAGCTCCACACATTATTACTCACGGTAGGGTTCCTATCACCAAAGGATGATGTATATTGTTCACACTTTAATTAAGGCCAAGATAATATCCTAAACAAAAATCCAAAAGATATATTAACTACAAAAGCATAAGATAAGATAAGATGCAGTTTCAATCACCAAATCTTTAATAAGACAAACCACAAATGTGGCATCATAGATGATGAAGATGCTCTATCTTAACTCCTACACACATCACTCCAATAAACAAACAGCTCACACATGGCCCCAATCTTATTTTTCTATCTTCTGCAGATCTCAAAGAGTACTAACCAAGAACCCCACCACCATTGTTGTTTCTTAACCTTAACATCTTGGCCATAAGAATAATAAAAATCACAAAAGTATTACAACATCACTGTAAAATCTTAGATTCTGAAAATCATTGCCAAGAACTACAGAGAGAATCATAGTAATGATCTTCTTCTTACATATACTATTTATAACTTAAAAAGGATTACTGAATCCATAACCTATACATAAAAACATTTGCTTAACAATAATAATAATTAATCTAAGACTGCAAACCGAATTTAACCCGAGGAAACCGGGTTTAAGCTTCGGGCTAAACCGTTTAAGGCACTGTAACCTTTGGAACTGAACCCTAAACAGCCGAAGAGTCCATGTCTGTACGGCAAGTATGTCCTCTTCTTCATCTCCTCAGCCTGAGCTCTGTTCGTTGTGTAATGCAGCTCGTGAGCCGACGGCTGCAATCCTCTCCGTTTCGCTATTCCGTTTGTCGGTTTCCCGGCGACCGGAGTCTTTTTCGCCGGTGGTGCTTGTTTCTGTTTCTGCTTCTTGTTCTCGACGGCGACTGCGTTCTCTGCTTCCGGGAGAGTCTGAGATTTGAG
This sequence comes from Moricandia arvensis, assembly GCA_905132765.1. Classification (NCBI taxonomy): domain Eukaryota; kingdom Viridiplantae; phylum Streptophyta; class Magnoliopsida; order Brassicales; family Brassicaceae; genus Moricandia; species Moricandia arvensis. The sequence continues at coordinate 53,099 of CAJHQP010001906.1, forward strand.
CTTCTTGTCTTTAAAAGTGGAAGGAGAGAAGGATATGTTGGACCAGAACTTCTCCTTGGTGTTTCCTCTTCCTTCGCTTTTGCTACGGTGAAGCAAGTCCTTGAGGAAGATCCATTTCTTCGAGTTTCTTCCGTAAGAGGACGACCGAGAAGAAGAAGCTGAGCAAGACGGCGTCGTTTCAGCTGACGTCACGTTTTCGTTACTCTTAGTTTCGTCTTCGTAATCTTCTTGTAGCTTCCGTATTATACACTCTTTCACCTCACTCTCTCCTTCTTCCTCTTCGTTCCATTGAAACGCTGCGTTTCGAAGTGGAGAGAGAGATCTAGCTTTACGGTGAACAGATCTGCTTCTCAGCTTCACATCCCTCCCTCGCCTACTCACACCACCGTCTCCGTCGTCTTCTTCCTCGGTTTCAAGATCTAGAAGCGGCGTTAAGATCTGAGGCCTCTGGAGATGAGAAGAGAGCTTCATCGGCTTGATCTGACCGTTGGAGAAAAGCTCCTCCGCGGAGGTCATCGGTACGCCGCCTAAAGGACCGCTGCTCGAAGACAGCCGTGAGGAGAAATCAAACTCGAAGTCTCCGGGAGAAGAAGACGAGTCCAGCTTCGATTTCTCCGATGAAGCGGCAGAGCACAAGACGTAATGCATCGGACTCGACGGTGCGCTGAAGAAGTAGCACGGCGGTGGACCACGGCCGGGACTAGACGGAGCGCTGACGAACGGCGTGGAGCAAGCTGAGCCGGAGCCGAGGTCGTCGCTGTAACGCGGATCAACGGTGTCTGGCTCGTCGAGAACAACCATGATCAGAGAGTGACAGTGGCTTGTTTCTCAAGGAAGATGAAAAGAGAGAGAGAGAGAGCGCGAGAAGCGAGGTGAGAGGAGCAGGTGTGTATGTGTATGTATCATGCTCTGCTCTTTTATTCTTAGTATTTATTGACGCTTTTTATATAAATTAATATTCCGATTCTCGAAAACTTTATTTTTATTAAATTATTTGTATTAATATTCGTATGCTATTCCCCTATAAAGAACAGTAAATTACGATGTACTCGATCTTTTTGCTTAAATTTAATAATCGTTTAAGCATCTGACATGTTGTCTGCATGAATAAAAAGTTTATAAAATCTGCTGAAATAAACTTTTTCTATTTTTCCCTAATTAATTTTTTTATGATTTGATAATGTAGGTAATGGTATGGTTGTTGCTGCTTAGGATTCTGCAGGCTGATTTAATAAAATAAAGAACAAGAACTACGGATGTCTTTGGAAATTACAATGTTATTTTACCAATTTACCCTTTTAGAACACACTCGATATACTATTTGAGAATTGTAAAAGATATTATGTTTTGCAAGTAAACATTCAAAGAAAAAAAAACAAACTATTAAAGGAATAATCAGCTAATTAACCCAAATAGCGGGGTAAAATAGTAAACAGGTAAAGGCTATTTGGGTAAAGTGAATAAAGAGAATACGTGGCTTCACGTGCTAAGCTATGATCGTGCGCAGAAGATGCTTTGTCTCTTGTTAATAAAATACAATTTCAGATGCCCATTAACTTAATGGGCCCAACCAGCTTAAGTAGTAATTGGGCTTGCATAAAAGAGCCACAAACATGGACCGTATTTGACCTGAATCGTTGTTGACTAATCATACTCATGCATGCACAAAAACAAAGTCGTATTACATTTTACACCACATAAAGGAGTCGCCAAAGATTATCGAGACGGGACCAAGACACGATCCGCAGGGAATGATAGAAACAAAAAAACAATTATTATTAATGTATAATCTGAGAGCACCTGTTCTTGATCCAGTGAAACCCTTTTTTAACCGTGGTTTTAACTTTATCTTCCATCGCGTAAGCCTTGTACGTCGCGATTCTCTTCTTTCTCTTCGTTTCCGGGGTGATGAAACTCCATGCGACAGGAACATGAGCACTTGTATGTGTTGTCGGAACTCCTCCCGGTGGAGGTGGGATAGATAGCTTAAAATCTGACGAGCCGGGCTTGGTCGAGTGAAACTGGGCTGCTCCACCAACGCCGTAACCCTTACCGTTAACAATCTCCATCCATTGGTCAACGGCGAGTGTCCTCGGATTTGACCCGAACCCGTCCATTTCCCTTAGGTCGGAGCTCTGTCCGAAATGGAAAACGCACTGGTTAAGGTTATAAGATCGGATGGTTTTTAATTTAAGAAGTCAAATTAATAAATGGAGCAGTGAGAGGCTGTGCGATCGATGAGGCGCATTTTCCTTTTTGAATGATGGTTAATAATTTACGAAAATAAAAAGACAAATCGTAAGAAAAAAAGGTAATGTAAATATCTATATTTGTCTAGTATTTTTTTCTTCCAAGACATGTAATACTTTGATGCATGTATTATCCAAATAGTTCGTAAAAATGTAAAACTCATTATCAAGAAGACAATCTTTTTCATCTAGTTACCTTTATAAAATTATTTGGTGTTCTTAGACATGTTAAGATGATTTGTGGCTACAAAAAAATGAATAAATGATGCTTACAAATGGGTCATATTACATTCAGCCCATATTCAGACGATATTCTAGGCCAACGTATGAAGCAAACATGACCGGGAAGATATAGAAAGGAAGGCCCGCATGTGTTTTTAATACCATAACGCGATGTAGACACTTTAAAATTAGGGAAACGTTATTTGTTACTTTATGATCGATCCATAAGAGCTGAATTATTTTGTTAAATCGAGGTAATGATATTATATATTCACACAATGACAATGTTACACACGCAAACGTTTGTTAGTGTGTACATGCGTGTGACTGAAAACTCCCCACGTGTAGTGATGAGCATAACAACGAGATCGATTTGATGAATCAACAACGCTTAGTAAGCTCATTAATGTTGCCTTTTTCGGTTTTTATAAGTCAAAATGTTTCACACGATAACTAATGTATTAACGTAAGAATGAAACTGATGTAGTTCTACCTAAAACATGCCACAATTAAATTTGATTAAGATGTATGCACTTAAAGTATAGTTCTAACTTACAAACAAACCAAAAATCTGGAAAAATATTATGCAGCAATAACACTCCACATTATATTACATATACATGCGTGTAACAATATAATTGCGATGAGAGACAAAGAGATCAAACGGTGAGGATTTAGTAGAGAGTGGTCACATGGGGCCATGGTAATGTCCTTACACATTGTCATTATTGCAACAGCTATCAACTTGCGCTTATCGCTAATGCTGAGAAATTAAATAACATTACTTCAAGACAACAATCACCGATGGTTCACAAAGCAAGCATCAACGCTAGTTGACAATAATAATAAAAATCAACGGTCAGGCTGCTTCAGTCATTTTCAGACCATTCGTTTTGGATAAAATTAGTTTGGCTGATACCTTGAAAACTAACTCGAATTATGTCCGGATATAGAGCCAATAGCGAGCATATATATGTATTGTAATATGATACTTTATATTTGTATATAAAGAATTAAATCAGAATATTATTAAAAGTTTATAGAAAACAAAAAAAAAACTTGAGTGGGATGTTCCAAAAAGAAATACGATTGTATTTATATACTACTAACTACAACTAAAATCTTTGTTTTACCAAAACTATAATCATTATGTTTTTTTTTATCCAATGAAAAGATAACACAAAATAGAAAAAGGAAAAATGACTATAAGTTTCAGACCGAATAATATTAAACTTATAAATCGCATTCGCATAGATGCGTGTAACTAATCACGTGTGTTTGCTCCTTCATACACACTGTGGACTTGGCCATTTAGGTCTTTGTAGTCATTATTATAAGTCCCAACTAATATCTCTCTCTCTTTCTTAAATTCATTCATTCGTTTTATATATATCTCTCTCATTATATAAATACAGAAACATATATATTGATCATAGAGAGAGTGTGTGTTTGCTATGGAGTAAATGCCAAAGAGGTATTGGCGGAGGTGGAGAGGATACGAGAAGCTTGATGGGTCATCAACGGCGGGGAGAAGAAATGGAAAACGGGTCAAAATGGATCCGACCCGAAAGAAACGCTTATGGAGGATCAAGATAATGCCTAAACTGAGGATCCTCAGAAGAGCCTCCCCTAGGAAGCTTCTCGTTTGGTTACGAGATTCTTATGTTAACATGATGATGCGGTTGGCCAACTCACGAGTCATTGGAGCTTCTGGATACGGTGGTGGATCTGGTTTTGGGTCGGGTCAGATGAAGGAGTATGATGAGAAAGTGCTTGTGGAGATTTACAAGTCCATATTGATGGCGCAGGCGCAGGGGAATCTCGTGCACCGGGACACAGCTAATAATAAGCTTCCTTCTGAACCAGCGGTTGTATCTGTCTCTACCGTTGTTTAAAGTAAAAGTGAAACAATTACCCTTTTCCTTGTAATAAAAGAGAATTATAATTCTTGACTTTTTGATATATTTTTCAGGAATGCTATCATGTGATAGCAAAGTTTGTGATCTTGATCTGTATCAAAAACTACAGTCAAAGAAAATAAAAAGAACAATAGATGGGTGATTGTGGGTCCAAATAGTAAAGTTTGTTTAATGTGTTTCTTATTTATCTATCAAAGTTTTGTTGAATGAATCTATGCTTCTGAGATTAAAGATTAGCATTTACGGTTTTTTTTTTTTGAGAATAAATTGAATAGCTTAATTATTTACTGTTCCTTGTTGTACCACTCATACCCTATGTGTAGTTTTCTAAATTAAGAACGACCCTATAATCAATCTAATTTTTTCTGCTTTGTGGTAAATCAGCTGACCACTTTGATGAATGGAAGTGTTATTGTGCGTTGAGCTGCTACATTTATCGCTAATTAATTTTAATTAAAAGTAACTTATCATGGTAATCTTTGAACCGTACGGAAACCTTCTGAATGCCAGTGAGAGGTTTGGTTGGTATTTGTTATTTTCAAGCGGGTAAGTAGTGATTCTAGATAAGCCAGTAAGCACGTATTCTGTTTCTTTCAACTAACTTAAAAAACAAGAACCTAAATACCTAATCATGTGAACTTGTGGGCCTATACCTTTCAAATGAAGTCATATTAATTCGAGTGTTATACATCACCCTAAAGTATATTCTCCAGTATTACAAATATATAATTAGATATTCATCAATAGTAACCAAGAAAATGGGGAACTATAAGACGACGTGAGGTGCTACTACTATATATATGAAGACGTACGTAAGTAGTATCTTTCAGATAGAAAGAAATATTGGACTTGTTATAATTGGTCCTTAGAAAATGGACCACATATAATCCATTCTCAACTACTTGGGCTTAAGAAGTTTCAAGCATACTACAATGGGCCTAAGGGTAGATTTTTCATAATTGTCTTCCTGGATATGAAATAGCCTCAGTTATTGGAAACAGGCTGCAAGAGTAGTGGAAAACGTTAGGGATATTAATACAGTGACGTCAATGTTTTTTTTTTGTATCATATGATGATGAAAAGTTTGCTTGAATGATCACGTTCAAGTACTAAAGTGTAAAGTACACAAGCACAAGATTTGATTTGCTGCTATCGATCATAGATATACGACACTTACTTTTGATCACGTTAAGTACTAAAGTCTTAAAGTACAGAAGCACAAGATTTGATGCGGCTTGCTATAGATCATCCACATACGACACTATTACTTCTGATCTAAAATTCTATTTGAAGCTAAAATTCTAAACAAGTTTACAAGAGTAAAAACAAGCTACCACTTAAAACAAAAAGACATTAACAAATAAGTTAATTAAAAAGACATTAACAAATGAAAACCTTTGTTCAAATCACCCATTTATAAAGAAACTGTAATGATGCATTGAAAACGAAAGTTGCTGCTTTATTTAAATATTAAAGCTCACTCTAGAATACATATGGTTACAGGTGTACCTTCGATGTAATGTTCAAAATAATAAAACAGAGGATGTAAGTTATTAATCAGATTTGACCAAACAACATAAAGTCTAAAAGCAAAATAACATAAAAATAACACAAAGTCCCCTTAGCTGAGTAGTGAACGGTCCATAAAAGAAAACAAGTTACACAATATGAAACATTTTTGTTTATTGATTTTGTAAATCTTGTGTCACGAATATTCATCACATTAATTGAATTGTTCGATTCATTTCCTACTAAACTCTTTAAATATGTAAACTATAGTTGTACAATGACACATGAACCATCCATGGTTGTTATCAATAGTGTAATATGAATATACTTGTGTAATATTGAGTCGTCTTTGTCTCACCGAATGAACATAATTGCCTTGTAGAAACATTGTTAGTATAAATAAATGGGACATTTCAACTGTAATATTGGGATATTATTTATATAATTCAACTGTGAAATTAAAAGAAGAAGATGTGGAGGTGTTTGATAGCACATAAAAGAAGAAGATGATGAGGTGTCAAGTAGGTTACATGTATGACGTATCTAACGGTTATAATCTACTCTTTTTTGTCTGGGTCTGGAAGAGGAGGAAGAAAGAAAGTTCCTTTGGCTTTGAGTAGGCTGCATACATATATGCTACCGACATTTTTCTTCATGTTAATTGCAATATAATAATCTAGTGACAAAAATGGGAAATGAACGTAGTGATCACGGCATGCTATCGTATATAACAATGATTTGCTAACAATATTGCCTCGTCAAATATGCAAATTACACAAGTTTTCAAAGAATTACACAAATTTATTTAGCAAAAAAAAAAAGAATTACATAAATTAAGCCAAGAAAGTGTACCAGCTTGTTATTTAAAAACTTTTGGTCAAATATCCAAAATCCGATATTAAGTGGGGGTTATTGGTTCTTGCATTTTAATGGATTTAAAAATCTAAACTAAATTAAGTGTTATTGGTTCTATGATTTTAAAATTCATATTAAAATCATGTGTTATTGGTTCTATGATTTATAAATTCTAATTTAAATCAGGTGTTATTCAACCATCCGGATTTACTAATGGATTTGATTTTATAATGGATTTGCATAGATTTCTTTGTTAAAAATACAAAGACTCAAATCCGAGGGAAAACCTCCGGATTTGTAAATACAAATTAAAATTTATATGTTAGATTTAAAAATCAATATATTTTACTTTGATTTGTAAATACTATATGGATTTCTAAATACTCTAAGGAGGCGTTATTGGTTCATGTACTTTAGAGTATTTAGAAATCCATATAATATTTACAAATCAATGTAAAATATATTGATTTTCAAATCTAACATATAAATTTGTATTTATATTTACAAATCCGGAGGTTTTCCCTCGGATTTGAGTCTTTGTATTTTTAACAAAGAAATCCATGCAAATCCGTTATGAAATCAAATCCATTAGTAAATTCGGATGATTGAATAACACCTAATTTAAATTAGAATTTATAAATCATAAAACCAATAACACATGATTTTAATATGAATTTTAAAATCATAGAACCAATAACACTTGATTTAGTTTAGATTTCCAAATCCATTAAAATGCAAGAACCAATAACCCCCACTAAAGTACATGAACCAATAACGCCTCCTAACACGAACAAAAAGAAATAAAACACAATAAATAGACAAAGAATACGGTTCATAGTTCACATGAAAGTAATGTTCCTATTATCTACCACTCATGAGTCATAAATCATGAATCATGGGGTTCGATTGATTCGGAAATCTCCACTTTATCGCATTAATAAACAATCACTACAATGTTTTGAATGCTTACTCCTTGAGATATGAAAATAATTAAGTTATCTTGGCACCGAATCAATTATCATGGAGTTAGGTTGTAACTAAAAATTACTTGTTCTATTTGAATTAGAAAAATCAAATGTAGTACTACCTCCGTTTCAAATTAATTGTCGTTGTATTGTAAATTTTTCGTTTTAAATAATTGTCGTTTTATAATTTTAATGTAAAATTTAATGATTATATATATTATTTTATTTTTCTATTGGTTGAAATGTGATTAGGTGTATAAGTAATAGTATTTTTATTTTGAGAATATGTAAAATTAAATATTTTTTTATTTTGTGTGCAAAAACTTAAAACAACAAGTAAAATAAAACGGGTGGAAGTATTATTATTCAGCAGTAAATACGTCTCAGAATTCACAAGTACTAATACACAAGTAATTCAGCCATTCAACAAAGCTGACCGGATTATGGGGATAGTTGGTCAAAGTTAAGCCATGGTTTTGGTGTCGAAGTGACACATTAACCGCCGAACAGTATCAACTATTAACTATTAACTAGATTTCGCTCCGCGCAACCGCGCGGGTTTTATTTTAATTTTTTTTATAGATATTTATTTTACATCATTAGTGACGTTAGTAATATATTTAAATATATATATATTATAAACACAATAATTTTATAGTTTACATGTTAATATCAGTTGTTTCAATCATTTTTTATTATAAATTGATCTTATTGAATTTAAATTTGATTATTAAATAAAATAATATATATATGGAAAATATAATTAAAATTATTTTATATTTAATTTATACTAAATTTTGATCCGGTTTTTAAGGTTGCACTACCGTTTAGAATTTGTTTGATGTTTATTTAGATAATATATTTTTATATATATAAGAGTTTAATATGTTAACTTTATACATGTGTTATATTATTACTAATGTTAACCCGTTATGCCAATGTATTACATATTTTTAACATTAATATTTTTTATTATATAGATCAATTTAATATATTATTTTAATATTTACTTTAATATAATATTTTTTAATATGTAGATTATGATTATAAGATAGATGAAAAGAATAATTTTTATTTTATATATTAATTTATAGTTAATTTCATTAGTAATTCGAAATTACTTAATTAGTAATATTTACATAACTTTTTGAATGTTAGGATCTTGATAAAATCTTTTTTCAACAGATTTGTTAGAATTTTTAATATGTATTTATATTTAAAATGAAAAGATATCAAAGATATTTTGATTAAATTAGTTATAAAGATTTTATTATTAGTTTTAATGAAATATATTTTAGTGAAGGTCCAAAAAAAAATCACACATGAAATGAGTCATGACTTCTATTTTAATAGAATAGATGTAATGAAAATCCAAATTTTCAGTATGCTTATGAATCTTCCAGTCCTTGTTTGTTTCTGATTCGGTTTAGTTTATAAACCTATTTATAATAATTAAAGAATGATGTCTGATTCGGTATTGGTTTGCGTTTGGTTTGGTGTTTTCATTTCCCCTGTGAACTATATAAATATTAATCAAAGTAAAATCTAGTATTGGTTCTGGTGCAGATTCAGAACTTAAAACGTAAATATTTGTAATTTTGAACGAGAATTGAAGTTTATATAAGGGATGTTCATATACAGAAGAAAACCTATTTTAAGTAAATTAATATATAGTTTTGAACGAGAATTGAAGTTTATATAAGGGATGTTCATATACAGAAAGAAGAAAACCTATTTTAAGTAAATTAATATATAGTTTGATGTCAAAATTATGATTTGTTTCCTATAGGAACTGAATGTATTTGTATAATAAATACAATATATTTTATTGCTAAAACAAAAAAGAAAAATATTTTAGGATAGTTTTTTTAAAAATTGTCACAAAATAGTTTAAGAAAAAAAAATAATTAAAATAAATTTTATTAGAAAAAATGTAAATATATATTTATATCTTAAAATTAATTAATTTAGATTTAGGATTAGAGTTGAAGTGGAGTTTCGAAGGTGTGTTTAAATTTTTTAAATTAAATTAAAAATAAAATTTTGAAAAAATTATTTCGATCATTTTTAATAATTTTTTAGATAACAAAAAATTTAAATGATTATTTAAGAGATTTTTTCAGAAAAAAAACAACAATTGCAATCATACGTTACAAAATTTATTTGAAAATACTATTTAATTTGATTAGGCTGTAGACAAAATAAAATACAAATGGCTATGATTAGCGGATACAACTAAGGAGGAAGTAGAAACACACAATAATCTGTTTGTTGGCAAAGGAGAAATTGAAGGAAAAAAAGTCTCTCTCTCTCTCTCTCCCTCTGCTTCATCTTCTTCTATCTTCTATAATACTAAAATAGAGAGAAGAGAAAAGAGGAGAGGGCGTTGTTATAGAGCAGACGGTGGCGCACCGTAGCACCGCCTCTCCTAACTTACGCCTTTCTTCTTCTCCTTTCTCCGGTTTAGGATTCCATTCTTCTCCTCCTCTCTCAGGTCGCTTCGATCCCACGGCAGAGCTCTGATTCTCCACAGAAAAAAAAATAAAAAGAAAAATTGTTACTTTCAATTATAGATTTGTCTACGGCATCAGATGCATTATCAATCTCTTTGGTGAATATTTTGAAAAACTCTGGCGGACATCAAAGGAACCCTAGCTTTCCTACGCTCCTACCTCGCCTCAATCGCCGCCGATCGGTGGTTCGATTTCAAATCCAAGAAGAAGAAACGGATTCGCCGCCGTCTCAGGATGCTCTGGATCATGCGATTCTCCGGTTTGTTCTCCGCTCTCTTGGCTATCATCGTCCTCTCTCCTTCTCTCCAATCCTTCCCTCCAGCTGAAGCCATCAGATCCTCTCACCTCGACGCTTACCTCCGATTCCCAACCTCCTCCGACACTCCGCCGCATAGATTCTCCTTCCGGAGAGCCCCCGTCTTCCGCAATGCCGCCGATTGCGCCGCCGCAGACGCCAATTCCGGCGTCTGCAACCCTTCCTTGGTCCACGTCGCGATTACTCTGGATTTCGAGTATCTCCGCGGCTCGATAGCCGCCGTGCATTCGATTCTCCAGCATTCGTCGTGTCCGGAAAACGTCTTCTTCCATTTCCTCGTCTCCGAGACGGATTTGGAGTCATTGGTTCGTTCCAGCTTCCCTGAATTGAAATTCAAGGTTTACTATTTCGATCCGGAGATTGTTAGGGCGATGATCTCCACCTCCGTGAGGCAAGCCCTCGAGCAGCCGTTGAATTACGCTAGAAACTATCTAGCTGACATGTTGGAGCCTTGCGTAAGGCGCGTGATCTACCTCGATTCCGATCTAATCGTTGTTGATGACATCTCCAAGCTCTGGAAGACGAATCTGGGATCGAAAACGATCGGAGCTCCGGAGTATTGCCACGCGAACTTCACGAAGTATTTCACGCCGGCGTTTTGGTCAGACGAGAGATTCTCCGCCGCGTTCAGAGGGAGGAATCCGTGTTACTTCAATACCGGAGTGATGGTGATGGATCTGGAGAGGTGGAGGAGCGTAGGGTACACGGAGGTGATCGAGAAATGGATGGAGATTCAGAAGAGCGATAGGATATACGAGCTGGGGTCTTTGCCTCCGTTCTTGCTGGTATTCGCCGGAGAAGTGGCGCCGATTGAGCATCGGTGGAACCAGCACGGTCTAGGTGGGGATAACGTGAGAGGGAGCTGCAGAGATTTACATCCAGGTCCGGTTAGCTTGTTGCATTGGTCTGGTAGTGGTAAACCGTGGTTCCGGTTAGACTCGAGAAAGCCTTGTCCACTTGATACTCTTTGGGCACCTTATGATTTGTATGGACACTCACGCTGATCCATTCGGGGGGTTGGTTTGTACTCTCTCTCAGCTGGTAAATTTCTCTCACACCCCTCCTCACAGCAACAAGGTTAAAAAAAAAATGAAACTCAAACATTTTTTTTACTCTCATTAATTTTTTTGTCTTTCTTTCTTTCAAATTCTCTTTGAATTTTCCAGACTTTTGGAATATGTTCTCTTCTTGTGTATTCTATTCGATTGTTCGTTCTTCTGTGCATGAAATAAATTAAAAAAAAAAATCAACAAAAGAAAAGAAACATAGGATGATACATTCAGATTTGTTGAGAATCTTACTTGTACAGATATTTTTACCATATGTTTAAAATTCTGTTACTCTCAAAGATTATCTCTTATAGTCTAATCTAAATTTACGGTTCATTCCAATATTCACCGACAACGTTAGTTATCTAGTTCGAGTTCTTGTTTATATTTTCCTCTTCTAGTGATAGAAACATGGGAAAGTCAAAGAGGGAAGAAGGACACGACACCTGAGAAGAGAGTACAATCAGGTTAACGTTATGGTGGTGTCGGTCTCTTTGCTTACTTCACTTTTCTTATCTTTTTTGTTTCTTTAATGCTTAGCTCTTTTTTGATGAGTTGGATGATTTTTTAGTATTCTCAAATTAATAAACCTTCTACATCATTTCTTTTGTCGTCCTCTGGTTGGTTCTTAACCAAAAAGCAAAGCAGTTTACTTTGTATCTCGACATTTGTTATGTTTGTGGGGATTATTGATTGATACATTGATTAGATGTTCTATGTGGTCTTTTTCATAAGCATATGTAGATGTTTTCTATAGATAACTTTTATTTTAGATTGCAAAGGTGGCAAGTTCCTAATTGTTATATGATTCTCCTTTATTTGCGTATGTGATACGTAAACTTGTGGTTTGTTTTTTATAACGTAACATGACTTCAATCATACATACTGGTTATTTTTTGTTTGAGTTCTTGTAAATGGGGTCCTGTACAAGTATTCTCCCACGTGGTCAAGTTGCTGTAGCCTTCTCCTGGAATCAGCTGGTTCCATGTGCTCCGTGTCACTTTCCGAGCTGTCTCTCATTTGTAACATTATGATATTATTTTTTGTTTTGTTTGACTACCTCCCCTCCTCTCAATATCTTATTTTAACCTAAAAATAAACCAATCTTATAGATTTGTGGTCATCATTATCGTTATCTATCTTCATATTCCGAAAAAGCTGGGAAAATTTATGTAGAAGAAATGAACCGCCATTGTAGTGTATAAATATAGCAAAGAGTATATATCCCAGCTTAACACTGCAGCCTGCAAGCTTGTAACGCGCAATCGTTTAGTAATCAAGAATGGCTTACTGCCTACACATAGTTGGTGGGTTTATCTAAAGAGTGTGATTATGAACTTTCTCTTAAAATAAAGAAAAAAGAATGTGATTATGAACTTTCTCTTAAAATAAAGAAAAAAGAATGTGATTAAGAAAGGTAGTGTTTTGATAATGATGAGAGTTCTTTTAATATATTGGCCATTAGTAATTTGCTAAAACAAAAAGAGGGTTTAATCTTGAAAAATATGCTAATTAAATCTCACAGAAACATCACCGCACACACCCCGGATATTCAGCATCGGGCCTACGTATTTATTCGTAGTCACATCAAGTTAACAGTCTCGTCAGAGCATGCCCAACAGCAAGTTCTTAACAAAAGTATAATAAATTAATAAAAATTAATGGAAATTGATGAAAGAGGAGAGAGATAAGTTCTCATTTAACACCGCATCCCCATTGAAGATTCAATGGGAAGTTCACACACTTTCAAAAAAAAAATATAATAATAATATTTTTATGAACATGTCTCTCTGAAAATCATTTATAAGGGACGGTTCATACACTGTTTGGCGGATCCCACTATACGTGGCGGTCTGCCATTGATCCAATTAATTTTTTTTTTGGGAAAAAGTAAACGAAAAAAAATAAAAATAAAATATGTGGGGAACCCTATCCCAGGTTCACTAACGGGGATGCTCTAAGATACTCTTGTGCACCCAAGATACATCTTTGTCAGCTGATTATTAGTTCTGTTATTTAAAGAAAATTTAAAAGTATACGTAAGAGCAACAATATTGGTGTCTCTTAAGGCATCCCTTAGAGGGGAGGGGGACCACAAAATGCGGGGACCGAGGAAGAAAGAGAAGGGAAAATCCCTTAATTAAGGGACGTCCCTTACTCTTTCCCGACCAAAAAAAAAAATATAAGGGACTCTCTCTCCTGGAAAGAAAGATAAGGGACTTACTTCGGAACCACGGATAATGTTGCCCTAATGATAATACTATTTTTTTTTCTTCTAGAAACTGTCACCCGTTGTTACCGATAATCATGATTAAAAAATAGGTTAGCCCGTTATATATATCTTGTATCTTATAGTACAAGCTCCGTTAAACTTTCAAGCTTCAGCATTTGATAGCTGGCTGAATTAAAGATCGTGACAGAAAAAAACGAAAGCATGCATATAACTATATCATCAGTTTACAGAAAATAAAACGTTGAACAAACTCCGTTGGCCGTAGTGTGTTTTTTACGGCTTATAACTATTCTCTCTCTCTTTTAATGGTGTTGTGATTAAGTTTTTCTTTTGTTTCCACTACTAATTTTCTTTGTATTAGTATGTCAAAATTAACAATTTGTTTACACAAAGAAAAAGAAAACATAGTGTATGATGAGATTCTATAGTGCAAATTAAAAGTACATAGGAAACCGTACGAGTATGGTCATTTTTTTTGACCATTAGACTAAATAACCTATATACACGCAAGTGATTATAGATCACTCACAACTAAAACCATATAGTTCCACAAAAACAACACAAAACCACGCAAACGCAAATCGAATGAATAGTATTCCGATTAGCGTTTGCGAGATATAAAAAAAAACTTAATAAAAACAATGAAAAAAAATCATAGGGAAAAAGAGAAAAGCCACGGCAGAGACCTATCGACGAGTCAATGATGATTAGTCGTATCGAAATTACTGAGTCCTTTTGGGAAAAACTCGCCGGAGTCGAAGAAGGGTGAATGTGGATCATAGATGAGATCGGGATTTTCAATGTCTTGCTTGGTTATGACGGAAGGTAACTCAAGAGAAGGATGGGAGTAGTGCTGATGATGTTGAAACTGTTGTTGTTGCTGAAGAAACGAGTCAGGATAAGGTAGATTAGCCAAAGAGTTGGTCAAGAAAGGGCTATTGTTCATTGGGAGGTAACTGGTTGATGGATACTGCATGGGGGCGTTTCTTGCGTCTTGACCGTTGCCAAAATATGGTACTCTACTATGGAGACTGAAGTTGGAGTTTGGTAGCTGTTTAGAAGCTGTGTTTGGTCCACCATTACGCCACTCAGAATCTTCTCGAGTCTCTTGGAGATCGCATGACTTTTTCCCTGAATTTAGACGGTACTTCTGCCATCACATTAAATGTAAATTCTTAGCTCTAAATTAATCGTTTATTGTCTCATAAGAAACAAAACCCTAATAACTACCTGAAGATGACTGGCTACATTGTTTCTAGTTAGTCCGTCCACGTTCATTTCTTCTTGCATGCATTTAAGAATCTGTTTCGGAACTGCCTCTGCGTTTAGCATTGTTAAAAAGAAAAATAACATTAGAAAACAAAAAAAAACACATGCAAGAAACTGAATAATATTCACTAGAGATTAGTGTGAATGATTACGTTCAACACCGCCCATTTTTTCGACGGCTTTTTCAAACAGTTGGTGAAGTTGAGGAGTCCAAGTCATCCGCGGTTTCTTGTTCTTGTCTTCTCTTTGATAGGAACTGTTTTGTTCTCCGCTAGTAGACTCTTCTTTGTTGGTCTTATAGAGATTAATATTATCTTGATCTAAACCGACGTGTTCTTCTTGATATGAATATACAGATATTCTCTTGCGGTAAACATGTTGCCATAGAACTGCAATGATTTCTTTGCTCACTGGCTTCACAAGAAAGTTACACGAGCCAAGTTTTGTTGATTCCATCACGGTTTTCTGCTGGTGTTCATGAGACATTACTTGGAAACAAATTGACAGTTAGCTCGAACAAAAATATTATGTAAGTTATACATAGAAGAAAAAATAATATATCAGTAAATTATACATACTTACTACGGGTAAATCCATCTTTTTACCAATGGTATTGAGAGCTTCAAGTCCATTAATCTCGGCCACATGAAAATCCCAAATCACTAAATCGACCTCATGCTTACTCGTCATCAGGAAAGCAATAGCTTCATCTCCGTTTTTAAAGTCCGTTACTAACATCATATTAATCAAAACCTAATCATAAACCCTAGTTTAAAAACTAATTGATAAAAAAATTTTAAAAAAACTTAATTAAAAGTGATTTGATACCTTGGTAGGAGAATTGTGTCATGAGGTTCTTTATGAGACATAAGGAGTTAGGATCTGAGTCTACTAAAACAATCCTAATACTCTTTATCGAAAACTCTTCGTCCTCATTGTTGATGGGAACTTCGACTTTATTATCACAAGGTTCCTCTTCTCGCAACAAGTCACGAGAATTTTCTTTGAGTATGTTTGATGAAACTGACATTAACAAAAAAAGAAAAACAGATTTATATGAACTCTTGAACCCCAAGTAAGGATAGGGAGATATATGAACTAGAAAAGGTTTTTTTTTTTTTTCTGATCAAAAAACTAGAGAAGGTTAAGATATAGTTTTATGAGCGTGGTAAAAAGTGGGTAATATATATGGATCACGTGGTAAAATTTGATAATTGGAAAGTAAATATATTATTATTAATTGTTAGCTTCTAGAATTCCATTTTATATGGAGTTATCTATATGGTTTTTATATAATAATTGTAAATTTTCCTTTTAATTAGGAGAAAAGATAAGGAAAGTTTTGTTACGGAATAAAAAGTTTGATAATTTTAGGTACTCGTAATAATGATGAACTGATAATGTTTTCCAGTTGTTAAGTTTGTTTCGTGATTATCCTTTTCGTTTTAGCCGTTTAGGCCTTTACTTGTTGACCATATCGTTATTGTAGCCCATTATTTATCCAGGCCCATTTCATGTCAATTGTCGAAGATATCAAACTGTAGTTTTGGTGAGAAGTATTCATAAATCCATACAGTACATACATGGTCAGCTGATTAGTTTAACGAGTCCCCAAAACAAACAAATTAGTTCCAACGTAAAAGATTACTCCTTAAAGCCGATGTTCTCTCTATAATCTTGTCATGTAAGCTTGATTAGTATCTGGTTAACTTAGTTTGTAATAGCTTCCTTCTAATATTTTCTTAAGTAATAGTACTCGAGGGTTCTATTGTAAGCGGTCTTGGTTCATTTGAAATTGATCCTGGCACAGCCTTTGAGTTTCTATTAGTGACTATGTTTTTTTTTTTCTGGACTAGTTAAACATCAAAGAATAAAGCTACATCATTTATTTTCTAAGGGGTTTAGATAGTTCTAAATGATTCAACTTCAACCTTAATCCTGAACTTAAGAGATTAGTAAAATTAAGTACATCGTAATGTATACTATTACAACAAAGACAGTAAATTACTACTTATTATGTTAGAGTTTAGTTCTCTGCTCACAATTAGATTGACATGTACATAAAAGAATCATAATACGATCGATGACATCCACAAAATTAACGGAAAAACAAATAGTAAAACCAAATCTATCAAAAAGTGAAATCTGGTGTGGTAAAAATTAGAGTAAAAAAAGGTTTACACAGTTGGATTTTAAAACTGAGATTGAAATTAGAATAAAAATGTAAGCGAAGTTACTAATAAAACACCTTCTGGGGTTAAAGAAAAGAAGGTATTATCAGCGAAACTTGCAACATTGGTTTAGGCCTCCCATGAATCAGTTAAGTACCATCATCAACTTAGCTGGGATTATGAAGGCTCTTCAATCTCTTATTTCTAAAATCTTAACAATTAAATTACGAGCACGAATAACTATCCGAAGCATAAGAAAAAACCAAAGAAGAACAAAAAATCGAATATCAATCAAATAAACAATGACTGAATGATACGCCGCAACGGCTTATGCTTTAGAAAGAGGCAAAAGACAAATATATAGTCTTTTTTCTCTGTAGATCATTAGGGTTTCAGTTTTTCAATGTTTTAGGCTAACTATATTGGGCCTTTTAGATTTAATTGGCTCAGATATCGTTTAATAAATAACTACAAATTGATGATTATTTAAGCCCAATAAAAGTGGGTATAATTAAGCATGCTATGATGGGCCATAGTTGCAGCTTTTGTCATTCATCTGCTTGTATAACTAATAGGCCTATTGAAATTTACTAGCCCAATTAACGGCCTTTTCAGTTGTAGTATGCCTTTGGTCGGCGCCGTGTGTATGGCGAGCATGTTTTTGATCGTGCATCACCACACTATAATAGTCCCAAACATGATTTTTTTTTTTTGTCACAGCCCAAACATGATTTTCTATTATTCACATTTGAAGATAACATTTTAAAACTCTTTTATACTCATCAACATTCTTATAAAACCCCATTTGATGAAATCATTTTCCTCATCCCCACTTCAACACACACAAAAAAACGAAGTAGCAAAAGGCAAAAGAGAGGCCACACACACTCTCTGCAATGGCGATGACACGCGTATCCGTGGCTATTTGCCTTCTTCTCTCTTTGGCTACCATAGCCACCGCTGATTACTACCCTCCCTCATCTCCTCCAATCCACAAGCCTACTCCGGTTTACACTCCACCGGTTCATAAGCCCATCCTCCCAGCCCCGGTTTACAAGCATACCATATCTCCTCCTGTCTACGCTAAACCCACTATCCCTCCTCCGGTCTACACTCCACCAGTTTATAAGCCAACTCTCCTTCCTCCGGTTTACAAAAAGTCTCCAAGCTATTCTCCTCCTTCATATGTCCCAAAACCAACCTACACTCCTCCCACCAAACCATATGTCCCAAAACCAGCCTACACTCCACCCACCAAGCCATACGTCCCAGAGATTCTTAAAACCGTTGATGGCATCATCCTCTGCAAAACCGGTTACCAAACTTACCCAATTCAAGGTATAAATAGATATTTAAACTTCAATGAAATATTTATTATTACAACAAAATTACTAATCAGAAAACTCGGTTGATTAAATTCATGTAGGAGCAAAGGCAAAGATTGTGTGCTCCGAGGCAGGATCATATGGAAAGGGCAAGAAGGATGTTGTGATCTACAGCGATTTAACTGACTCTAAGGGATATTTCCACGTGGCGTTGACTGACATCAAGGACCTACTTCACTGTCGTGTCAAGCTCTACACATCTCCAGTGGAGACATGCAACATCCCGACCAATGTCAACAAAGGTCTTACCGGAGTCCCATTGTCGATGTACGGATACCGTTACCACTCTCACAAGAACTTGAAGATCTTCAGCATCGGACCTTTCTACTTCACCGGTCACAAGGCTGCTCCCACCACTCCCAAATACTAACCATGCTGATCTTGCATGCATTATAACTGAGGTCACGTATACAATCTTATTTATTTGAAAACTTTTCTTTCTAATGTTATTTTGTTTATTTGTACCGATTCCATTTGATTGGTTGTATTACCAATGCAATTTATCTTTGTTTTTTTTTTCCTTTCTTTATAATTTTATATAATAAAATTGTATGAGGAACATCTTTGTGATTAAGTGCGACTGCTTATATATAAAAATATAAGAAATTTAATGTCAATAGAAAAACATTCCCTTATGCGCTAACGGTTACTTTAGTAGAGATTATTTGAATTTGTGGCCAGTATATTGACGTGTGTATACTGAATGCGCATAGACAGCGATTTGTCTCTTGATAGCCTAATAAACAATAGTTTACGAGTCCAATGCTCTATAGTCATTAAGCATAGATTGATTGCACCATATATTTAATTTAAACAACTGATTATTTATTATATTATATATGATGGAAAAAACACAAGAGCACCATAAATCAGCAATAGTTTAATCGTGCAACCAAGTATCGCCTTTGTATACAAGTACATAACAGAATCGGAACTTTTGTATTGCAGACAAGTCCAGTGCTGCACGACTAATTAGTTGGTCACCGTTTAAGAATCATCGTGCACCAGTGTCTTGCTGCATTGCATGAACATCTCAAAGTCAATGTAGTCAGCGTTTTGACTTTGTTTTCTTTAAATATGTGTCTAACGGGTAATTACCGTCGTTCTACAAGAATTTTATTTTCGGACAATTGATATGTTCTTTATAAATTCAGATATATCAGATTCCAATCTTTACATACCGAACTCAAACCGCATCACTAGGTTCCAGTCTTGAAATTGGGTAATAGTTAAACATCGGGTTAGGTCTATTATTATTGTAAACGATGTTTTCCCTTTTTTCTTTCTAACTATAGTGTGACCTATAGAAAGAAAAAGAAGAGAGTCAAATAGATATACTGCAAAAAGATTTTGGTCGACATGTTATATCAATATTCCTTATAATAAAGTTGGCAATTCGTCCCCACAATTGAAAATTGGAGACATGTGCACGAGAAATAACTTTTTCAATTTAAAGGCGATTCGTCGTTATAATGTGTTTACTATAAGAAATAAAACACTATGGAATAGATCAGCTTCCACTTTCTTTTGAGTTGATTTCTAAATTCTTTGCCCACGCACAACCCACGCGAGTTGGTCGGATGGTCCCAAGTTAATATAGTCTTTGAGTCCACGTTGGTTTGTGTACGTGTCAATGTGTCAAAACTCCATCCAACCTAATACCACTATCAATTGATTATAGGGTCAATGTGGTATACAAATCAATTGATTATTATTAGTTTCTAGGGTTCATAAGCGGAGACATAACCTAATACCTCATTCCTCATCAATGACTTGAGTGGAGAACGTTGTATATGCAGTTTTCTCAGCACACAAACTTTGCATGCCCGATAGTTTTCCAATGGAAACTAAATCTGAATCAACACTGTAAATGAAATACTGAATAAAAATTGTTTACAAATCAATGCAACCAATTAGGGCTGAACTTCGATTAATAATGAATAATATTAACAAATAATAATTTCAGTGATAAGAAAAACTTCGAACAAATGGATTCATTGAGCCCTTGATTTGCTTCAATTATTTAATTACATGTATGTAACGAACCATTAAAGAGATCACAAAAGAACAAAGAAAATCGTTTTGGTGGGTGAGCTTTTGCTGCTCTACCTAAACGACACCGTCTGTATTTTACATCACAGAGTAGCTCCGTTACTTTTTAATCTCACTTCCGTTCATTTTTAAACGCCGTCTCTCCGTAAAAGGAAACGTCCCAAGGATCTGGCTTGAGCGCCGCGTGGATACTCAAAAACGCCACGTGTCTCCACCCCACCATATACCGGATCATGAAGACTCTAAATTCTTGCCCACGCGGTTCCGGGTTCCCCGGGTTACCCGGTCGGATTCTTTAGTATCCGAATATTCTTTTCGAATAATCAAATACTCCATAGCCTCTCAATAAACCCCGATTATTCGAACCGTCATCTCCGGGTTGACCCGAGTTAGAAGCGTCAAGTTCTCTGGGAATCTCAACAACTATACCGACTAAATCAATCGGTTCCCTCTCGCACGCTTCCATCGGAAACCTCACCGGCGAGCCAGAGGACGAAGACGGCGTGGAGGATTCTGACTCGTCCGATGAAGACGAGCTTCCAGCTTCGGTATCCTCAATCGGCTTAACCGATTGAAACACGGGAGTAACCGGTTCTGAATTCCTCAAACCGGATTCAGTAACTGAATCGTCCGGTTGAACCGGAGCTCTACAAAGCGGACAGCTAGATCTCGACCGGAACCACGTGTCAATACAATCAACATGGAACACATGGCCACATTTGGGAAGGACACGTCCTTCGTCTTCTTCCTCAAATTCCGACAAGCAGACAGAGCAATCCTCTGGCGGAGATTTATGGGTTTCGACGGAGTAGACGAAGATCGGGATCTTCTCGAGAACGGACGGATCGAGAGGAGAGAGGGAGGAGGATTGGGTGGGGTCTCGAGCGGCGGACAGAGATCGGAGATGAGCACTGATACGGCGGCGAATACGGCGGTTTTGACGACGGAATAACCATCTGGCGTAGCTGTGGAAACAGAGGATAAGAATGACGGCGACGAAGAGGATGATCACGGAAGCGAGCATGATCTTGCCGTTGAGGGCGTAACGTGAAGAAGGTCCATGGGTCATGCTTCCCCATAGGGTCTTGCTACTGTCATCGACGATGCCCATTGTTCTAGAGAGAGAGAGTGAAATAATTAAAAGGAATACAGAAGATTTTAGAGAGAGAATGAAGTGAGTGGGTGATAGAAGAAGAAGAGAGTGGGAGTGCTTGATTCTGTGGGTTTGAATCTCTTTATTTATAGACAACCTATGAGTTATTCGCTACTCTTATTTTATTTTTATTGTTATTACTATTTGTTTATTTGTTTGCCTTATTTTTCGGGGGATTTATTTGATTTCAATTTTCAAGTAACTTTATAAAAATTGAATTAAAAAGTGATAAATGCTTTTTGCGACTTTGTTGTTGTTGATTTTCATAGAGTTTGAACATACATAGCTTTGAACAAATATCATTTCGAGAAAATCTTTTGACCATAGTTTACTTTATGATTTGCTTGCCAATACTTTTGAGTTTTGGATATATATTTCCCATTTAGAAGCATGCATATAATCATATATCACCGTATAGAAACTTATTGACAACCATGCTGCACAATTGATAAATTTTCTTGAACATTTCTTCAATACTATTTAACTTTTTTGTGAATAAATATGCTGGAAATTGAGTTAAAAGGCTAAAGTTTTTGAAATCATATTATTTACATTCATCAGTATTATATGTGTTTTTTTTTTGAAAAAAGGAGCAGTATTACATTCATCAGTATTATAAGTTGAAAAAAATATATTTATAAAAAGTAGATGTAGAGACACTAGTAGGGAAAATAAAATGCATGGTCCAATCCAATTGAAATGAAACTGAAAAAACCATAACTAAATAAACAGAAATGAACCTAAAATCTAGTAACACATTGCTTTTGGAGTTTCCATGACTCATGGGACTCAAGCGTGGTCTCTTAATGTTTTGCTTAAATGGTAAGAGAAGGACTGTCCCAATCTGGCGGCTCTTTATTTCTTTTTTCTTTTTCTCTCTTTTTTAAAAAAGTTAAGTATTTTGTTTTCCTAAGAAAAATAAAAAAAATTCCGTCAATGCAACTTTATTTGGACGAGTCTTTTTCAAAAATGTCTTTAAGACCGTTTTACACATCAGAAACCTACTAATTTTTTTGTCGTTAAGAGGATTTTAAGTGGCCACTCCTTGCTAACGACCTTAGATGCATTCACCATTTCACCTTTCTTGCATCTTGTTTCTACTTTAAATAACATTGCAATTTCTTCTCTCTTTTTCTCGCTCCTATTTTCCACTTTCCTCCACTTTCAACACTATCACGAATTATTAATAACATATAGTTATTCTTGAGAATTGAATTGAGAATCTAAGATCTTTCTAAGAACTTCCATGGCCATCCACGGCTCAAGATGACATGCAAATGATCTTAGAAGATTCCTTAACCTCATTTCAGAATGTTCCAGTCTAACCTTAGTTTACAATAGTTGATATGATTCATTTTTGTAGACAAATATAAACATAAAACAATAGTACGAAGAGGCTAAAGATCCAAATAGTACAAATCGATTGAATATACGTTCTTGCGACTAATTTAGATCAAAAAAGACGAAGATTCCCTTCAAACGATCACATAAATGTCTTGTCCAACGTAACAACTTTTATATTTTAGAAACATACATGATACCCAAACGAAGACAAAAGCAAAAGAAACCAGTGACTAATATAACTTGTTTTGGTCCCGGACTGGCCGGGACCGATGGATAGTGTGATTTGTAAAATCTATAACGTATTGATTTATAAAAAAAGTTATATTCAGACTTGCTTCCATGGTAAATGGTTTTTATTTAAAGTTGTTGTTCTAGTGAACAAAGAAAAGCAAATTCGATATTATGAAGGGGATAAGGTCGGACCATTAGTCAAAACATTCTACAACTTGAGAGAACACTCTAAAGGCTGGACAAACCCATGTGCCGTGAGCGTGCGGGCTAACATGAAATATCATACTTTATACGACTGATGAAAGCTACTCATCTTTTATATATCAATATATATACATTAATACATATCATAAAGTAGCTTAAAATTCAATTTGAATATCAATATGCAATACAGGTTATCAGCTTTTTATAAAAGTAAAATTCTGAAACAGATTTATCCACTAAAATCATATTAAAGTCGACGGGTTCCTTAATAGTCAAGAAAAAGAGAAAAAAATTGAAAGAAACATTTGAAAAAGCTAGGTCGAAAAAGTGATAATGGATTCATAAGTAAAAGGGAAAAAAACGATCAAGAGTTAGTATTTCACAATACTTCTACGCGCACATTAGGTGTTCGAACAGTGCTTAGCGTGTAGGTCGATTAATCGTGTTCTGTATGCATGCATGGTAGCTTTTTTTATTTAATGTAAAGTGGTAGACGTTCAACTTTAAGAAGGTTTGATATTTTACAATCAACCAAAGTATCAAACCGTGTAAAAGTTGTAAATAACTGATGTAACAGTCAGTGAAGTTTACATTCACGAGAAGTAGTGGCCAGCTCATTCATCTCCCTTTTTCTCAACTTTATTTATTTTTCAACTTTCAACTTTATTTATTTCTTTTTTTTTGAACTTAACTTTATTTATTTCTTTCCTTTCAACTTTATTTATTTCTTAAAATATGAGAACAATTAACAAGAAAAAAAACAATAAAACGCTTGTGAGCTTTAAACCAAAAATGAGAGACAATGCAATATCAAGAGTGAATATGAGAAAATGAGTCAATACGAAAGAATATATTTTCTCTTCACAGTCCCAACCCTAATTTAATTGAAAACTTAACTTTATAGTTTTCATACTTTTTAAAAGATATAGTTTCATACTAGGACGGTTTTTATATTGAAAGAGGGTTAACTAGGACAAGTTAATTTATTTTCGTCCGTTTTTTAACAATACATTTTTAGTTATAAGCTGGAGTAAAGCAAAAACAAAGTTACATTAAACGGCAATGATCAAAGTTTAAACCCGTAACCTAGCGAACATGCCGTGTGGTAGAAGGAACGATACTTCTTTTTCTTATGTGGATAAATCAAATGTACCGATAGAGAATACCCAAAAGATAAATTATAAAGGATATTTGATCTAAATCCGAAACTGGATAATGCCTAGAAATAAAGTTAAAGAAAAACTTCGAAAAGACAAATGAATCTTGTTAACATCATGTTATTTCGTCGGAATATTCGCTTAGTTCAAACCTGAATCTCTGTCTGCCATAAACAAAACGAAACACTTACATTAATCCTGTTGAAAAGAAATCCCTAATAATATTTCTTTCTTGTGGTTAAAATGGTAAGTAAACAACTAATAATTGAGATAGTCTTCGTATATTAGGAAAATGATTTTTTACAAAAGTTAAACACCTCTGTTTATATTAGTGAAAAATAGGTACTACCTAACTATAGAATAATCTCTTATCCTTATCCACATCTAGATATTTTTTTCTTGGGCTTTTTGGATTAAAACTTGATTATGCATTGAATAATTTTTGGGTTAGTGAGGGATTGTCGACTCCAACAAACCCAATCATAATAACTGTTGGATGATTCAAATTAGCTTCATGAGCTCGAATGAACCTTGTATTACTGGAAGTTTTATTAATATATCAACATAAACCGTCAGAGATTCTGAATCCAAATACAAAGACAACACTAGGGATGTCGTCACAACACGTCTGTTCATATTCATATTAGCTTAACATTAAGGAATGAAAGAAGATAATGGTTTCATATTCCGGCAGACCGGAGAGCATACTCTTGAACCAATGCAGCGAACAACGACCGTCTCTCCAGCAAACGAACCGGACTATCATACTCTTTCGCTTTTCCTGTAATACAAAAAAATAAACCATTAGTCCACCAAAAAAAATAAAACAAGTTATAGTAGTATCATGTTTATGTTTTAGCTCTTACCCGCGTCTATGACAAGAACGCGATCACAGTCCATAACCGTTGGAATCCTATGAGCAATGCTGATGATGGTACAAGACGAGAAGTCCTCCCTGATGATCTTCTGGATCATAGCATCAGTCTGTGAATCAACGGACGCAGTTGCTTCATCCAAAAACAGAATCCGACATCGTTTCAGCATAACCCTTCCCAAACAGAGTAACTGTCTCTGACCAACACTCCAATTCTCACCACTATCCGCCACTATCACAACAATGTTCACCACTTTAAATTTATAAATCTCAAGAGAAATCTATACATTGTTTATAGCTTTTCACTCACCGAGAGAGTCGAGCTTCCCGGGCTTGGATGAAACAACCTCTTTAAGTTGGCAACGCTCTAGACTCTGTAAACAAAAACAGAGCATTTCATATAACGATGATGGGTCAAGAACAGAGAAAATGTTTGGACTTTAAAATCTTTAACCTTCCAGATTTCTTCGTCAGAGTATTTCTCTGTTGGATCAATGTTACTCCTTACAGTTCCCTCGAAGAGAACAGGTTCTTGAGGGATGATACCAAATCTTGACCTAAGATCATGAAGTCCCAAAGTGCAGATATCAATTCCATCGATGATTATCTTGCCACCAGCTGGTTCAACAAGTCTGAACAAGACCTGAATCAAAGTAGATTTACCACTTCCTGTTCTTCCAACCACACCAACTTTCTCTCCTCCTTTGATGTCTATAGTAAGTCCCTTGAGGACAAGAGGTGTGTTTGGTCTGTACCGTACCTTGACATCATCAAGACGTATGTTACCTTTGTAAGGCCAAGTTGGAGGTGGACGGTTCTCTTTGATCTCCCATGTCGCTTCCGAGGGAATATCAGTGAACTGTTTGATTCTCTCAACAGATACCATCTTGTTCTCAATGAAACAGCTTAGATAGATTGCCCAAAACAGAACCGAGTTCAGTGAGAGTCCGTAAGAAAGTGATAGTCCAACATTCTCTGTGATGAACCAAGAAAAACAATCATCATAATGAAAACAAATGTTTTGCTATTTGAACATGCTTAGTTAGTTCTTAACGTTACCTGGTTTGATAATGTTGCTCGGTAATAAGACCATGAACAGAGCAGAGATACAGAGCACCCAGCTCCCTATCAGCTCAAGACGAAACCCGAGCCATTCGTTTGAACCATTGTTGTGGAAGTCCATCCTGAGATTAGCGTTGACTCTCTTCACATTCTCTTGCTTGAAAATAAGCTCTTTCTTGAAAGAACGGATCGTCATGACTCCAGCTATGCTCTCTGAGAAATGGTGGATCACTGGTGCCTTGGTGATCGAGTCAAGGCGAGTTAGTTCCCTAGATGATGCAAGGTAATATCCCTGTTGGTTCCAAAAAAAACAATGAGATGTTTCAACTAGCAATCATAAGCAAATTATATCATCTCGTTGGCTACTTACCCGGTACCAAATGTTGAGCCATGCCAGAGGAATCACGAAGAAAACAGTTGGCCAAGCGTATTGGCAGGTTACTATGAAGATGCTGAGAAGAGTAGTGTACATTGCAGCCACTAGTCCTATCATAAAAGGGATGAAGATATCCACATTGGTCTGATCAGTAGATGCCTGCAAAACAACATATAATAGTAACTGTTAATTCTAAAAATGACTTAAATCTTAGTGAACTAGTAAAAGACCACAGTCGTTGGGCCGGAGGTACAGAGTTGTCTTTAAGCTTAGTGGTTAATTCGCGTTTGTTCACAACAATAACAAAGTTAGTCTTTAAAGTTCTCTCACCCGACTGAGGATTCTTCCGGATGGAGTGGTGTCGAAAAACGACATTGGTGCGTGCACAAGACTGTTGAGAATCTGTTTGAAGAAGATCTGAGCAGTCTTGAGACCCAAGTGAGTGATGTAAAATGCTCGAAGGCAGACAAGGACAATGGATAGAGCAGCTATTATGAGGTAGACGCGGATGAAGACTGAAGGGTCGAATGAGACCGCGTTCTTGGCAGATGTTTCATAGGCAAGCCAGTAATCACTAGCCATTATAGAGCCTTGCCAAGCCAAAGAGAAGAAGAGAACAAGTATCATTCCCCACCAGCCGTAAGCTTCAGTTGAGTAGAGTTTGTATACTTGAAAGCTCACTTGTCCTACTTCTCTTTCTTCGTCTTTGATCAATCTTGATCCATCTTCTGGAATGTTGGAGCCTAGAAATGACTTGATGTGTTCATCGTTTAGCTCACCTAAACGAGGAGACTCCATTGAAGTAGTCCTCTGTATTCTTGGAGACTCCATTGAAGTAGTTCTATGTATTTTTGGAGATTTTGGTGTTTGAGGTTGACGTGGAGACTCTATTGAAATTGATCTTTGTGTTCTTGGTGATGACATTGGTACATTTGCTGAGCCAGCTTCAACTAGCTCCATTGATGTCTCGTGCGCCGCGACCAAAGCCCCAAAATCTAATCCACTGCTCACTAGTTCGTCGTATTTTCCTGATTGCACTATCATTCCATCTCTCATAACCTGTGAAAATGCAACCACTCATTGGCCAACTCTTACATCACAAAACCAAACAAAGTTTTGTTCCAAAACATACCAAGATGCGATCAACGTTGTGAAGGAAGTCTACTTGATGAGTTACTAGCAATACAGTCTTTCCTTTCAATGCTCCTCTTACACATTTCTACAGAAACATCACCACAAAGACATAAGAATCAGTGATTAATCAAACCGGAGAGATTGGTGGCTTACCTTGAATATGTCTGAACCAGTATGAGCATCCACGGCGCTAAAGACATCATCGAGTAAATACACATCAGCTTCCTGATAAACCGCACGTGCAAGCTGTATCCTCTGCTTCTGACCACCACTAAGGTTAATCCCACGTTCACCTATCTCTGTCTGATCTCCAAACTCCATCATCTGCAAATCTTTGTCTAAACAACAAACCTTGACAACTTCACTGTACTTGTTTCTATCCATAGGAAGACCAAACAGAATGTTGTCTTGAACCGTTCCGTTCTGAATCCACGACGTCTGCGCTACATAAGCCGTGTTCCCACACACCCGAACCTTCCCTGAGATCTTATGCATTTCGCCAAGAACCGAAGCTAGCAACGAAGACTTCCCTGACCCAACGGTCCCTACAATAGCAGCGAGCTCTCCTTTCTTGACCTCGAAGTTTATGTTCTCAATGGCAGGCTCGTCATCGTCATCATCCCAGCTGAAGCTTCCATCTATGATCTCCACGGCGACATTCCCATCACCACAGCCTTGAACCCTCTCCACAGTCTCTCCAGACAGCTCTCTGCTCGTCATGTAAGCGTCAAGTCTTCCGAGAGAGATCATTGCCTGCGAAAGAGCGATCATAGACTGCGGAAACGTCCTGATCGGTTCTTGAAGAATCTTGAAGATGGTGGTTGTGGTGAAAACCGTTCCTGCATCAAGCTTGACTCCCAAGAAAACAGCTGTTGTGAATGTAAGCGCAGAGGTCAACACCGGCGTGCTCCATAGCACGATGATGTTTCCAGAGATGGAGTAAAGAAACTTAGACAGCCAACCAAACTCCATCTCTCTAAACTTGAGAATCCTCTCGTTGAAATGATTCTCCCACGCTTGAAACTTGATCACTCTCATGTAGTTCAGCATCTCATTAGTCGCTTTCATACGCGAGTCACGGTTCATCATCAAGCTGAACTGAAACCTGTTGTTTCTCCTCGTCCCCATGAGAATAAACACAAAGATTCCGGTTAAACCGATGACGGTAGTCACCACAGAAGGTCCAAGGGTACCGTAGAGAAGCACAAGAGCAACAGCTACTTGCAAAGGCATGAGCCAGATTGCGTGTAGCTGAAGCATCATATCAGAGAGCTGCTGTGCATCGACAGCCATGTAGTTTACTATCTGCCCAACGCCATGGTTCTGACGAGCCGAACCGGTTAGCTTCAACCCTTTCTTGTAGAGAGCGGTGATCAGAGTTGATCTAATGAGCATCCCTAGCTTCTGTGAGTTGAAGTTGAACTGATGAGTGGACAAGACTTCCACGAACTTGGCTACTAAGAGGATGAGGACGAGGTAGTAACCTTCCGACGGCGAGGAGCCTTTTCCGGAGGTGAAGTCGACAAAGCTTTGGATGAGGACAGGACCGACGTAGATGACGCTGAGACGGAGGATGGCTAGAACCGCCGTGAGTGCGACTTCTTTCCAGAAACATCTGAGGAGAGTGGTTCGGACAGGGTTTCTTGAGTTCTCTTCCGGTTTGGGCCATTTGGATTCGAAGAGAGCCGCTAGCTTCTCGGCTCTGTGCTCTGGAGACAGTGTCGGGACCTGGTCGAGGTTCAACGGAGACTTGTAGCCTTTGCTTAGTAACGGATTCATCCATAGCCAGAACGTTTTCGACAAAAACGACGCCGATGCGTATAGAGACACGTTCTCTGACTTCTCCAAAACGACGTCGTCTGACTTCGCCGGAATCGCTACACTGTTAGATGTGATTACTACTCCTGTGGATCCTTTGATGGATACGATGAGCAAGACGGCGGTTAAAGGGAAGGAGATGAATGATGCGACGTCGTCCGCTCTTAGACTAGCGGCGGATGAATCATCGTCGGCGATGAGATGGAGTATCCCGGAGACGGTGAACAGAGTAGTGACGATGAAACTTGAAACAAAGTAGATTCGTAACGTTAACGGATGGTTCAGTGATGCGAATCTCTTCTGGTGGAGAACCAAAACGGAGATGACGGCGTAAGTAACGGCGTGGATTAGCCAAAACACAGCGTCGACGAGTTTTAGTTTGGTCCGTGTGGTGAAGGCCAAAACGCAGAGCACGAGGGAGCAAAACGACAGGAGAATAGTAACTACGATTGTCGTTTTGAACAAACCGGTTGTCCTGGTTACGGTTCTTCTTGCGATCAGAGGCTTACTGATGTCAGCTTCTGTAGAAGAAGAAGAAGAGGAACAGAGTTTGTGAAGGGCGAAGAAGGTGAGGATGATGAGGAAGAAGAGATCAACGGTGGAAGAGAGAAGTCTCTGTGGACATGGAGATAGTAGAACGAATCTCAGCCATTGGATTGGAACCGGAAGAGATGAAGACGGTTCTATGAACTCCGACGATGAACATGAGAGACCGGAGAGCCATGAAGAAGAGAGCCACCACATCTTTTCGGACAATAACCAAACTCAAAGTAAACTCATCTGTATTAATATGATCGGTTTTACCATTGTTACTTTCAGACAGTATTAATGTTAATCAATTGTTGGAAAACAATTAATTAAGCAAGGCTGCTATATGGTTTATACTAATTTGGTCTACGTAGCTGACTGACAAGAGGAAGAAGTGAAACGTGGGACTAGTTACAGTAACTAAACCAATTCAGTCTAAGTGTGTATGTGTAGGACACGTGTGAAGATGAGATGAGTTTGAAAATTTTGAGTGGAATCACAAGAATAATTATTATGTTTTGGACTTTAGCAGAGTGGGAGAGAAGAAAAAGATGGAAGTCGCTGTCAAAGATCTAGTGGAGGGATCTCTCCCTGTTTTACAATTCGTATATTTTGGTTAAGTGGGTTGTAACTTGAAAAATAATGAATTATGTATTTGAATAATAATTAAATTATTGTATTTTTTTAAAGAGTATTTTTGATTTTATTTAAAGCTTTGAGTTACGCGAATTTTTTTTTATAAAATAATCAAAATCTTACATTTGTTATAAGCTAAAATACAAGATAAACAAAAAATTTGTTTAGTGTTTCTTTAAAGTCTTTGATGATTTTTAGATAATGAAATTTTTTTTCTCTTACTAGTTATTAGTTTCTTATTTTTTCTATGTCATTTTCAATATTTACATCTATTTATATAGAAAGTAAAGAATTGCAATGATTAAACTAGTAATTACAAAAAATATTGTAAAATTGTAACGTTTAGTAAATAGTTACAATGATTAATTATTAAGAAATGTAAACATTAATATGGATTTTATCAAAATTACCAATTATTAATAGTTACAAACTTTCAATTATATAGTTATAATTGTTTATATAAACAATCACAATGGTTCATATAAATTTTTGCATCTTTTCAATTAAATATATAAAGTTTTACGTTCTTTTATTTTTTCATTTGAATATATAAAACTTATCAGTCTTCTACTTAATATATAACAATATCCATATGAATCTTTCACTTAAATATATAACAATATCCATATGAATCTTTCACTTAAATATATAACAGTATCCATACGAATCTTTTACTTAAATATAGGGAAAATCGCATAAAAAACCTTGAAAGTGGCACTCACTGACACTTTAAACTTTGAACTTTTTCGACTATCACTTTAAACCTCCAAAGTGGCAATTGTATCACAATAAACCTTCAACTTGGCTAACTTGTACATCAAGCAAAAAGTTGACCTGTGAAACAGGTAAACCTAATGATGTGTCAGTTTTTTCGAAAATAATTATTATTTAATTAATAAAATAAAAAAATTAAATAAAAATCAGAAAATTAAATAAAAAATCAGATAACTAAAATTAAAAATCAGAAAAAATTAAATAAATATTATAAAATAAATTAAAAATCATAAAATTAAAAAACAAATATTTTAAAAATCAAAAAAAATATAGAAAATTAGAAAAATAGAAAATTAAACAAAAAATCACAAAATTAAAAATTAAAAAATCATAATATTCTCTTTTAAATTACAATTTTTTTTTAAATATATCATCTTTGACAATAACAATTCAAACATATCAGTGATGACGATGGTGGTTTCTCACATAATCATTATCATTGACGTTTTTGACATATTCCTAACGATAGTTTCATCGTTGACCTATCTCTAACAATAGTTTCATCGTTGACCTATCTCTAACAATAGTTTCATCTTTGACATATCTACTTTTTAAATGATGATTACGAAAACATCGTTTTTAATGATGATGTCGGAAACTATCTAACGAGATATGTCAAAAACGTCATTGTTAATGGTTATACGAGAAACCACCATTATCATCAGTGATATGTTTGAAATTGTTATTGTCAACTATTTGAAACAATAGATAGGTCAACGATGATGATGTTTATCACTTAAAAAGTAGATATGTCAAAGATGAAACTATCGTTAGAGATAGGTTAATGATGAAATTATCGTTAGGAATATGTTAAAAACGTCATTGATAATGATTATGTGAGAAACCACCATCGTCATCACTGATATGTTTGAAATTGTTATTGTCAAAGATGATATATTTAAAAAAATCTTGTAATTTAAAAGAGAATATTATGATTTTTTAATTTTTAATTTAGTAATTTTTTGTTTAATTTTTTATTTTTCTAATTTTCTTATTTTAATTTAATTATTTTTTTTATTTTTTTTTTGATTTTTTTTAATTTTATGATTTTCTAATTTATTTTATAATATTTATTTAATTTTTTCTGATTTTTTATTTTACTTATCTGATTTTTTATTTAATTTTCTAATTTTTATTTAATTTTTGTTTATTTTATTAATTAAATAATTATTATTTTCGAAAAAAACTGACACATCATCATGTTTACCTGTTTTACAGGTCAATTTTTTGTTTGATGTACAAGTTAGCCAAGTTGAAAGTTTATTGTGATACAATTGCCACTTTGGAGGTTTAAAGTGATAGTCGAAAAAGTTCAAAGTTTAAAGTGTTAGTGAATGCCACTTTGAAGGTTTTTTATGCGATTTTCCCAAAATATAACAGTATCCATATGAGTCATGTCACGTTAGTTTCATTCTTTTTAGGTTTTTTTGTATAATTTTTGTTAAGATAAAAAAGCCAATCCAGTGATAATATATAGCTACAAGATATTTTGTGTGTGTATCCAATAATAAAGCCCCATATTTAGAACACGTTCTTTTTGCGGTGTTTTAATCAGACAACAGTATTGAGTTTAAGACTCCAAATATCTGTATCGCCCGCTTGAAGGCAACGGCCTAAAATAATATATAAGGTAACTAGAGTGTATTTACTCTATTAATGTAATCGTATAAAAATGGTATGTCATGCGTGACATCATCATAATCTGTCTTGTAGGAAAACGCCTTATCTTTGTAGGTATGCTTTATGAGCACATGGAAACGCACATTCATTCTCTTCTGCTCTATTGTCTTATCTTTCTGTTTCTATGAATTTAACAATATTCCATCTAGAAGAAAATAATTAGGTTTAGGATGTCTTTTTAACATATAGAACAATGATCTTTATTCTTTAGTACATCTACAAGACTACAACAAGAATACAATATTGAAAGAAGAGAACATGGTCGTTGATTTATTTGCAGAGTAAAATCGACTAACTAAACATACCTCGAGCGCATTGACAACTAAATAGAGATCTGCAATATAATTTCCTCACGTGTATAATTTCCTGATGTCTTCATAGTCGACCAAAAACTATATTATCACACTGAAATAACAAATGTCTAGGTCATGCATCATTGCTCCCATTTGCTTCACATTATTGCAGAGATTGCACTTGTACGCACCTTTTTCAATATTTATAAAGTTAATATATGTCACTAATCATTGCCATCGTTATATCTTTTTGTTTATTCCTTTACTTTTTACTCTTTTCTCATATGAATAAGTCCGATAGCAAATACTTTTGCCCAATCAAAACCTGTCGATAGAGACTCTAATAAGTA
Organism: Moricandia arvensis; assembly: GCA_905132765.1. Lineage (NCBI taxonomy): Eukaryota > Viridiplantae > Streptophyta > Magnoliopsida > Brassicales > Brassicaceae > Moricandia > Moricandia arvensis. The sequence goes on from CAJHQP010001906.1 coordinate 87,420, forward strand.
TTAATTAGTATGTGTTGTATTCATTTTTTTTTCAAAACCACGCATGTATGTTTGGATGGTCATGACGCTTCATAAATCATTAAAAAAATTTGAATTCAAATCTACACCTTTCTACACGCGTGACCATCAGAACTTTTTACATTCTCTCTTCAAAAAATGGTTTACCATTTTTTTCCTTTCTTTTTCATAATATAAGGTGTTTAGTTAGTATGTAAACTCAATGCTATCTCATTTTTTTTTTTTTTGAAAAATGGTTTACCATTTTTTTCCTTTCTTTTTCATAATATAAGGTGTTTAGTTAGTATGTAAACTCAATGCTATCTCATTTTTTTACCATCAATATTTATTACTTAAACTGTAAAAGGTAGTATAAATGGTTAAAAAACTAGAGGCGGGCAATCAAAATAAAAAGATAAACTATTACATTCAATAGTCTTCTTCGATATTATATCTTTGATTTAATGTTATTTCTTTATCTTTGATTTTTCAAATTTTACAGCTTATTTTAGGAGTGGTTAAGTTGTGTATATTAACTAATAAATAATGTTTTAATAAAAAATAAATTTTATTAATCTACATGATTTTAAAATTTTAACTATAAAATCTTACATATTGGAACATAGAAAGTAACTGGTAAGTTCCACCGTAAATTTTAGTAGAACAAAACATTAATTTTATCGACCCAACATTAGGCGATTTTTAGTGTTTTTTAATTATTTAGGTGATTTATCAAACGCTTAGCTATATTTATTTATAAAAATACCTTTCTGCGTAAATTATCAACATCACATTACCCGACACTGCATAGTGGGGTAGGACCGTTTTCCCGTCGCGGGGTCTCTTGTCTTCTCCCAATTAATGACTTGTGTTTTTGTCACTATAAATTACTGAGAATTTGTTTTACTCACTTTACAATAATTCAGAAAGTATATGCATTGGTGGCTCAAGCCCATTATGGAACAGAAACCCTCGGATCACAAGTCATGAACAAATTTGCTTTCGTTTAGATGCCGTGAACAAGTTCCATTGTACGTAACAGAAACTCAGAAAGTATAAAATATATGATCAAATATTCATTAAAAAGCGTCACACTTAAACATTTTCACTTCATTTACATACATGATAGATGGTTTTGGTTCTTGATTTAGGTTTTGATTCCGTATCCGAACGGGAAGAGAGGGTCGTACGTCTTGTCACCAACGTTCATCGGAAGCTGAGACACACTCTTCATCCACGTGCGTGGCAACGTACCGTTGAAGGGATGATCGCCAAACAAGACATCAGCGACTCCTTGTCCTTCGGTTCCTGGTAGCCAAGCAACTGCAAGAGCGTCGATGGTGCCAAGGTAGGGCTCGATCACGAGAGGACGTCCTGTGACTAAGACCACTAGACACTTCATACCACTACCACACGTGTGGCTGATCGTGTCTAGACCTGGTGCGGCTATGCTTAGCGTGCTGCTGTCCCCTTGTGTCTCGGCGTAAGGAGTTTCACCTACGACCACAATTGTGTATGCTGCGTCAGCGTGAAGCTTTGATGTATCTTTGTTTGGTGTCTCCACGTAGACAACTTCAGTTGTGGAATCCACTGTTTTCAAGATGCCTTCCAAGATTGTAGTTCCTACATATGTTTTGTAACAACATTTTAGAAAAACATCCCTATATTATAATGCATGCATGTGTGAACGGATTAATATTCTACGTATCTTTAGACATTTTTTTTCTATTACCTCTGGTTTTACCGGTAGGGAGTTGCATGGCTTTGTTACGGGCAATAATTTCTCCGGTTCCGTTGAATCCTTGCCAAGTGAGTGTAAAACCACCACATTGCCAACCCATGTTGTTAGCGTGAGCACCCGCAACAACGATCTTTTTCACTTTCTTTTGTAGTGGAACAACTTTGTCTTCGTTTGTTTTCCAGTTCTTTAGAAGCACCATTGATTTCCTCACTGCCTCTCTTGCTACTTCTCTATGCGCCTACAACGTTGTGTTAAGAATCTCACATCACTTATGTATAATATATGTCTTCCTAATCCCTTGTGTAATTAAAATGCATTGGTTTATACAGTCTTTTATATTCTTATATGGACATGTAACTAATATTGTGTGTTTTCACATGTTCTGTATCATAGACATATACATAATACTGACTCTTTAAGAGAAGTTTAATTAAATATATATATTTTAGTTTTAATTATGTATCTAATACCAATCTTGATATGGTCAAAAGTACATTTGAATTTACCTCAGATCCAAACTCGGCAATAAGAGTTTCCTCTGCCAATGGGTTTTCGAAGAGACCGATAGAAAATTTGACTCTCAAAACTCTTCGAACAGCATCATCTATACGACTCATGGGGATGTATCCACCGTTCACTAGTTTTGTCAATCCTTCCAAGAACTCTTATATTGAAATGGAATCATAACCTACATTTAAAAAAATCCTCAGTTCAGAGTCTACACATGTGTGGCATATCAAGAACTTGTTTATTGATTCTTGAAACTGAAAAATGAATGTAATAAGAGAATTAACCATGTCAATGCCGGCATTAATGGAAGCTTCGATAGAGTAAGTGTAATTTGCTCTAGGTGGAGTTGTGATCTTATCGATTCCAAGCCAGTCAGAGATAACAAAGCCTTGGAACTTGAGTTTGTTCTTGAGGTAATCAGTAAGCATAGCGCGGTTTGCGTGCATCTTAACACCGTTAAGACTAGAATAAGAAGCCATGATTGATGCGATCCCCTTCTTTACAGCTATCTCAAAAGGAGGCATATGAATACCAAAGAGAGTAGCGTTATCAGCCACCGTGTTGTTCTCATTGATTCCACCTACCGTTCCTCCATCCCCAACAAAATGTTTGGCGCAACCAGCTAGTTTAGTCCTGATCATGGTGACACATATTTTCACATTAGTTAACTACTGATATTAATATCATTAAATAATTAGGTTCAAAATTAAATAACCATTAGTCTTTCGTTTACTTGATATCAGCGACGTAAGGAGCATTTCCTTGTAATCCATCCATGATACCTTCAGTCATCATATTCACAACGTTAGGATCTTCACTATAGCTCTCGTAGCACCTTCCCCATCTAGGATCTCTACAAACCTGTTCCATCCAATTTTCGACCTGGGTTAAGAAACTTATAATATATATCAATTTTGGCGTATATCAGCTTTGAATAATTACCGCAACACAAGGCGCAAAAGCTTGCGCGATTCCTGTAGCCTTTACTTCAAGCGCGGTTATTGCTCCAATCCTTTTAACAAGTTCAGGATCCCTACAACAACAAGCATTCACAACCAATCAAACTATATTAAGCGCCATGTTTTTCAGTGTAAACAAAATTGTATATATATGCATGTTGCGTTTTCATCTAAGAGTATATATGTAATGTACCTAGTGGCACCAAGACCGACGTTGTGGGGGAAAATGGTGGCATTTATAAAAGTGTTGTGGCCATGAACCGCATCGATAGCGTAAAGCAAAGGGATTCCAAGCCTCGTCGAAAGACTCAGTTTCTGCATAGTGTTGGACACGTTGACCCGCATAAATGGACTACCCCCAGTATCATACGGATTGCTCAAAACACTTCCTATATATATTCATGCACAAGAATAAAATTATTTTAATTTAAGAAAAACATTTTATTTGAATTTACTATATACGTAACAGATACTTTTTGTTTGTAACATACCGATCATGTACTTTGTGAAGAGTTCTTGGCTAAGGGTAATGGGGGAGAAATGAAAAGTTGAATCGATCAACTTGACACATTTGACCAAGTTTCTCTGGTAAAGTCATTCTTGTTAACAAATCCTCTACTCTCTCTTCTACCGCCGCTTTTGGATCTTTGTATTTTATGTAACCTCTGGTGGCTGCGGTGGCGTCTCCATAGCGACCTGCAAAAAGAATCACAATCGCCGCCAACAAGATCAAACTCTTTACGCCGGTCATTGAACTTTCCCTTAAACAACGAGAATTCAGAATATGTCTTTTCTTTTTCCTAAAAGATTTTGTGATTTACTGATTCTTGTTATGAAAGTGAACATGTATGTGCATGTCAATTTATAGTAACTTTTGTTACTATAAAACAGATGTTAGTTCATCCCAAATTGTAAAAGAAATTAACTTCTGTTATTTGTTAGATCTGTAATTCTGTTTTTGTGTGAGCTTAATGTTAAAAAAGTGGATCCAAACCTGTTTTTTTTCAACGACTTTCTGTTTTCCCGTTAACGAAAACGAAATATGGGGTTTAGATTACTATGGCCTAACTAGGTGTTAGGCGATTTGATGGGCTTTAAATTACTATAGCCTAACTAGGTATTAGGCAAATTATTGGGCTTTAGATTACTAGGGCCTAACTAGATATTAGGAATACTTTTTAGGGCCCAACTAGGATCAGACTATGAAAGCGAATAGAATACCTCAAAAGTCTTGCCACTAGTAGACTAGCTGATCCGCACTAACTTTACGCGTTCAGACAGGCAAGCATGTTCTGTCTGACTTTTGAGTTTAGACAAAATTTCAAATATTATTTTTGGAATTATTTACTTATTTTTATTCGTATCTAAATCTTCGTTAAATGTTTTCTTCTCTTTTGAAGCTTTTTTTTAAATCTCTTTTGATCATTTCCTTTACGAGTTCGAATTCCAAAACGCGTCAAAACTTCTTTTTGTTCCTTAGATTCTCTCTTAGATTTCGCATTGTGTCTGAATCCAGACAAGATCTGTGTGTCGGAACCAGAAGAAGAAGATGATAGAAAAATGCTTAGGAATGAATCGGTTTCGGAGATTACAGAGACTCTGGCGTCAAGGAAAAGTGACGCTTCTCTGCCTCGTTCTCACCGTCATCGTCCTACGTGGCACAATCGGAGCCGGTAAGTTTGGTACGCCGGAGCAAGATATCGAGGAGATACGCGAGCATTTGTTCTACTCGCGGAAACGCGCCGAGCCTCACCGTGTTCTCGTCGAGATCTCCACCCAAACGACGTCGACGGAAGACGGAAATGGCAACAACTACGAGACCTTCGATTTCAACAAGATATTCGTTGACGAAGGAGATGAAGAGAAAGCTCAAGACCGGACTAAACCGTATTCTCTCGGTCCAAAGATCTCAGACTGGGATGAGCAGAGGCGTGATTGGCTCAAACAAAACCCGAGTTTCCCTAACTTCGTGGCTCCGAACAAGCCTAGGGTTCTTCTCGTCACAGGTTCAGCTCCTAAACCGTGTGAGAATCCTCGACGCTTGGGCCCCCATGGGCCCTAAAGGGAAAATCCGAGAAGAAGCGGGTAAAATCTTGACCCGGGAACTCAAAGACCGACCCGCTTTCGAAGCTGACGATCAGTCGGCGATGGTTTATCTTTTGGCGACGGAGAGAGACAAATGGGGAGGGAAAGTGTATTTAGAGAGTGGTTATTACTTGCACGGTTATTGGGGGATTTTGGTGGACCGGTACGAGGAGATGATCGATAATCATAAACCGGGTTTTGGAGACCATCGGTGGCCGCTGGTTACGCATTTTGTGGGGTGTAAACCGTGCGGGAAGTTTGGAGATTATCCGGTGGAAAGGTGTCTCAGGCAGATGGACAGAGCGTTTAATTTTGGAGACAATCAGATCCTTCAGATGTATGGGTTCACTCATAAGTCGCTAGGGAGCCGGCGTGTGAAACCAACGCGCAACCAGACGGATAGGCCGCTTGATGTCAAGGACGAGTTTGGGCTGCTTCATCCGTCGTTTAAGGCGGCGAAGCTCATGACGTGAGGAAGAATATTTGTTTCATTTTTTTTTTTTTTTTACTTTAGGGACACGTTATGTTTCATTTCATTTCTTTATTTATTTGTTTGTAGTTTCCTTGATTAAGAAATACTATAATCTTGATCTCCCGTTGGTGGTGGAGTCGTGTATGGAGGAGTATTTAAATATTTGTCTTGATCAATTCATTGTAGAAATTTCATAATCAGTTACATTTCATGTGAGACTCTTAACCTTAAGCATATAGTACATTACCTAACTCTTCTTTGCTCTATGCATTAGAACCAGGTGTTTCTTTATTTTGTTAAACAGAGAGTTATAATATACAAGGCTAGATAATTACCACACGGTTCACGGCACACCAGTATAAAAATTTAATAAGAATACAATCTTAACCATGATTTTTATTTTTTTAGTAGTCTATCAGTAGAAGTACTTAATCTTGCCATCTGAACATACATCTTTATGACCATGGTGCCTCTCATCAAGAAACATCCTCGCGATTCTTCCGTTAGCACCACACGGCCAAAAGCCACCGGGACGGTGCTCATTGCCGGTGCCGTACATAACCCTGAGGATTTCTTGTGGTGTTCGGTCATAAGAGAGAGAGTATGGATCGGCTGCGAGGATGTTGCTAGTGGTGCGATTCTCCGCACCTAACCACAGTGGCACGCACAAGCCTTCGTCCTTGATCCCGCACATACCGAGTTCGTTACGGAGGTTAGATATCTCGTTTGTCAGCTCAGCCACCGTGACTCCTCCGTATTCCTCCACCTTCTCGTCCTGTCTCTCGTAAAGGAGCGTCCGTATCACTGCGTCTTGACCCGATTCCACCCCCAAAAGTCCCGCCACAAGCTGATTATATTAATTATCTTAATTTTCATTAGTTACAAATATTAATTCGATCATAGGAATCACTAGCTCACTATGATAACTCATCTAGTATAACTATATATGTGGTTATCAGTCACTTGAACTAATTTATACCCTAAGTGTATATCCAATAACGTGAACTAATTTATCAGTCACATGTGATTTTGAATGACATTGTTGTTGCACTAGGATACTTTTCATATCATTTAGTAAATATATATGTTTTGAAATAAAGCATTCATAAGGTTTATTAAGCTATAATTAATCTGAAAATGTACTCTAGCTAGAAATAATTTTTTTTGAATTAGTAAATAAATGATAGACGTCTTCTTGTTTAATTTGCTAAACTTTTACATATATATATATATATATATATATATCATAATTAATTGATTACCCGTTTGATGTTGAAGTAGACAAGGTAGGGGATGGCTCCAACGTAACCAGTGAGACCAACATAAGGGATATAGTATGAAGCTAAAAGATAGTTGAGTGAGTTCGCATAAGGATCGAACCGCGGGTTTGATCTGCGTCCAACCGCTCTGTCCATAAACATCGCAAAATTCTCTCTCGTTAGATTTATCAGCGGACGCGGAATCCCTCCCGTCATATCCGCAATCGCCCTTCAAAAAAAACATTACTTATCGATCATGATTCATGCACTAATTAATTGTTAAAATGAGCTGATAGATTGATCACTTATTTTTAAGAAAAGAAAAAAAAAGATTGATAACTTACCTAAGATGGCCAATTTCTTGATAACCAAACTCCTCGATGATGCGATTAATTATAGGATCAAGATTGGCCTTCTTGGCCCCAGTAGGGGGTGGTCCACCTTTAGCAAGTGTTGCATTAAACGCATCGAGTCCTTTTCCGGTAGACGCTTTCAAGAAGAACTCTGCTTCGGTGAACTCCAAGTTCATCGCAAAATGAACTAGATCTACATCCGTCGCTGATAAATTCCCCGAGCACCTAAGATCATCGTATTTAACTGGATTTGCATCTATTCCTGACAATGCAGTAAGAAATACGAGAACGAGACTCAATTTTAACATATTTTTACTTATGTCTCTTTGATTATGGTTGTGTCTTGAAAGCATGGATTTACCCAAGAGCTTAGCTTTATACATGCTTGTGTTTTTATTTTCATAATTATAGTATTTATATTTTCTAAAAGTTAATTAATATGCGGTTCAAATTATATTGTTGAGGACCCTACGTAAGTACTAAGTTAATACTATAAATTAACGCTACGTAAATACCTTATTTTGGTATAAACGGAATATTGACAAGTTTTCTATACCGCTAGCTACTTTAATATTCGTCATTACGTAGGATAATTAACATGGTTTATCTGCCTCTGTGAGAATTATTCTATTAATTTGATTATGACCACATCATCTTATTTATGTTTCTTTATTATTGACGTTTATTTCGGGTGGGGTTGGTTTATGAAATGAGATTTATTATTACCCTAAAACTGAAGTTATGTTGTCACAGAAAAATGGAAAGTTATTTTTTCAGAGTCCACACTAATACCTTGGAAAAAAAATCGGATTTTAAAGCTTATTGTCTTATCTTAACCGATATTAGTTGGTAGAATGGAAGATGGAGCATAAAAGAAGAAACAGACGTGGTTAAAATGATATATTGTGCGTTGACAAAAAACTAATATATGTGCCCAAACGAGATATCGATGAATTAGTGAGGTGATATATTTGCACTAGATGAAGCTTTTGACAAAGCAAATAATTATAACTACAGGTTCATTTGTAACAACCAATCTACGTCTCTACCTAACTCAACCGATAAATATTTATATATGTATATGCGTATATAACTTACATACGGAAAATATTTAGTTTGAGTCGTAGGTGATTAAACAACTGAGTTTCTGTTTCCGGAAGTAATTTTACTGAGTATTATTCTTTGGTTATCATATTCATACACGTAATGTTGAAACAGATTAAAATATGGGTCTATATAATAATAGTATATAACAAAATTTCAGAAATACAATATAATTTTTTTCTGGTAAACATGTGTATTTACGCGTATATTTTCCTCAGAACTATGTAACAGTAGTGTATTAGTAATTTAGTACGTACGTAAGAGCAACATTATTGGTGGTACTTAAGGCGGATGTTCTTAGGAACAGTTAAAGACTTGTTTTTTAATTTTCAAAGGAAAAGTTAAAGACGTATAAGAGACGTCCTTAGCTTTTCTTTTGAAAATTAAAAAACATGTCCTTAACTATTCCTAAAAATCTCCGCCTTAAGAACCACCAATAATTATGGTCTAACTGCAACCGATGTAGTTGCATGGAAAAGAAGAGTCGGAAACAGAAGTTCTAGTACTTGTGGGCTTTACTAACCATAAGCTTAATTAGTAAAGTGAAGGCCCAGTGAACGATATTTTGTTAAAAAGGCCCATTGACTTAGAGCACCCGCAACGCAAGGTTCTTAGGGGGAATCCTTAAGAAAAAAATAATTAAATAATTAGTGGACCCCATGAATAGTTAAGAATTCGATCTTTAAAATCCCTCACTAAGGACCGATCCTTAGGGAATCCTTACACTGTTCGCGGGCCCCCGCGACACGTGGCGGCCCGCGATTAGTTAATTTTTTTTTTTAATAATCTAAAAATAAAAAAAAATAATAATAAAAAAATGAATAGTTAAGGATCCGCGGTGTTCTTAGTCAGTTGCTCACCTTTCTCTGTTTTGCCTTTGGAACTTTTTTATTTATGTGAACAATACTTTTGTAGGGGTATTATTGTAGGGAATTTGTCAAAATACCACTTTTTTTGTACCACTTTTCATTTTTACCTTAATCACTTTTATCTTTATTTTTTAAGAAGAAAAAACACATTTATAACCATTGGATTAATTAATCTAAGACTTAAGGTTTAGATTTGAGGAGTGGAGGTAGGGTGAGGTAGGGTTTGAATATAAAATTTAGAATTCTAACTAATTTTAAAAAACTTTACCTTTTAAAAAATGATATTTATAAAAATGTATTTTTAATAAAGATAAAAATGAAAAGTGGTACAACAAAAGTGGTAAACTTGAAATTTTCCCATTATTATATAGTAAACACTCTATAATATAATAATATTAGTACTATATAATTTTATCAGTTTATAAAGTTGTTAGAAACAAAACCTTTCCTTTTATTTTTTATATTTAATACACACACACACATATATATATATATAAAGTTGATTTCAGTATTTATATTCATTAATTTTTAAAATTCAAGTATCTTATCATTTTTATTATATTACTTGATATATATTAGGTTTATATCATACAATTTAAATAGGTGTTAGATATCGCTTTATTAAATATCATCAAAATATTTATGAAATTTTAAGAAAAAGTAATAGAACTTCATTTTGACTATAAATCAGACATATCATTTTAATGAAATTATATATTTATCTGGTCTATTTTAAAACATCATTATTTATTATTTTATTGATTTGTGTTTTATTTTGAATCGACAAAATTTGAAACTAGATTTTTTTATAAGTTTATCATTATTTATTATTTTACCAAGTATTTATTTATATAGATCTGAATTCAGTAATAATAAAACTTATAAAGGTTTGAGATTATAGAAACATCTGGTGTATTGGTATCATAGTACCCCGGTACTGTCCATGGTCGATTTCCTGGAGGATGCGCATGTCTTTGCTTAAAGAAAATAAATATATCTACAATTAGGTTACACCAAGGAGGAAAAAAATCTAAAAATCTGCATTAGTTAGCACCTTTTAATTGGTTTAGAAGGAGGAGAAATAGAATTTGATGTTTTGTTGAAGATTTTGTAATATCTCAATTATCTCAAGTGTTGTCTTTGTGGGAATGGTGAGTACATGATGTAGCTAACTATTATCTCAAGTGTTGTCTTGAATGGGAATGGTGGGTACATGATGTAGCTAACTATTGCTGGTGGAAAGATATTTTGTTTGTTTTTTTAGTCGTTGCCAGTCACATCACAAGGAACACATCAAATCGAAGGAGATACTTCTTTAGTCTTATTCATTTATAGCTTTTTTGTTTAAGTTGTGAATAGAAGAGTAAATGTGGTGGATATTTGTAGACGATGTGACATATATTTGTCAATATCACCAATCAAACAAATGATAATTACAATAGAGGATTTTCATCAAATCACGCACTTCAAAAATTGTTTTTTTGTTTATTCTGTTTTCATATTATTAATTAGCTAAAAACACTTTATGATGTAACTGTTAAATATGTAGCGGTTTACTAAAATTCTACATTTGTTTACAACAAAATAGTCATAAAAAAATTTGTAATATTGGTTAATATTATTTGTGTTAATATCATGTATTGATAGTTTATCAAGTAAAGCTTATGTTGTTCAATAAAAAATGCATTTGCACATTAAATAATAAATAATCAACTAATAATTACTATTATTAAAATAAAATTCTTAAGCTTTTGATAAATCATACATGATAATATTTCAATTATAAGGTTATCCCAAATAGTTAATTAAAAAGATTAAAAAAAAATAATAACAAAAAATAATAAATATTAGAATGTTAGCTATGTGTACATTTATCCAGAACCGAAGAAAACCAAACCTCTTTTTTTTGGTCGGTTCGGGTTTGGATCTTACCAATTACCCACAAAAATATTATATCTCTATAACCTAAAAGTCGAATCATCAAACCTTTTTGAACATAATCCTATGTTATCACGATGCAACTATTCATTAAACAATATTGTCATATTTTTGATTTTTTCTCAAAATTTGTAAGTTAATTCATACGAAAATATTGAGTTTTTTTCGGTAAGTTCTCTATATACTGAATTGTATCCTATTTAGTGTTGCTTAAATTTTTCTAACCACATTCTACATT
>CAJHQP010001907.1:0-98884 GCA_905132765.1 Moricandia arvensis
CATTTTCTTGATATTAAAACATGGAAAGTGCCTTCTAGTGTAAATCTCTCAACTAATAATTGATACGGAAGTGAATAAATACCTTTCGTTTCAATGGTAAAATCAGTTCAAAGTGGTCCAAATAAAATAAATCATACAGATTAAACGGAACATTTAAATTAACAAGTATAAGAGAGATGCAAATTAATCAGATCACACAATTATTATAATTTTGAATAATAAAAACATTTCAAATAAAACAAATTATGTTTGTAAATAATAAAAAATACAATAAAATATATATCAAAACACATAATATATAAATATAATACATAAATAACAATAAATATTAGACTAAAACAATATTACTATAATTTTAAAACCAAATATAAAAGCATTAAAATTTAATGAAATATATTTCTTCACTAGTATACATATTTAAATTATATTACTATATATTTTCATAATACAAATTTAAAACACACATTATATAGATATAATAATTTAAACAAATGTAAAATTATATGAAGAAAAAAATAAATATATAGACAACGATAATTTTGTATTGTTAAAGTTGTAAATAAAATAGAATAAAATATAGTATTTATAAAACAAATAAATATATTTTAAAATTAAATATTTCTTGATCTCCGGCAAAAAACACCAAATGTATAGCGGGTGAGATTGCATATCTCCTGCTTTTTCTAAAAAGGACAAAAAAATTTGATGTGCATATAGATCACCCGCTATTTATAATATAAAAGAAAAAATATTAAATGGTAATTTTAATGTGGAAAAACTGCATTTCTCCTGCTACACCATTCGAAATCTTAACAAAAGTATAGCGAAGACGTGAAAGTTACTTCGATGCATCGTGTAAAAACACATAAAAAGATGCTTTATGGTAGAAAATCAAAAGATGTCGTTCAATGAGCATTTTGTGTTTCGTGTTAACACTTCTAGGGCGTCTCCAAAAGCCCCTTTATTTAAGCTTTGACAAAATCCTTAAAGTAAGATTTTGGGCATGGTTTTAAAAACCGGATTGGACTGGCCGGTCGAACAGGTTCGACCATAACTCGTTGAAGAAACCGAGTTTGTTTGGTTTAAAATTTGGATTTGAGAAAAACTTGTAAAAACAACAAAAACTTGGTAAATTAATGTGTGTTTCAATTGTTATTACAAATAATTAATGTTTGACTGTTACAAATAATTAATTTTCTATTTAATTTTATGTTTTCTTATGAAAGAATGTAAACAAATATATTTTTGGATTTCATATATCATTCTTATTTTGATATATTCATAAAATCTACAACTTTAGTTGTAAAAATAAATAATACGGTAATTTAAACAACTAATAGTTTGGTTTTTATCGATTTCAATTTTACATAGTAGTCACTTTTTACTGTATATTTAGTTAGATTGATGCTTATTATTTATTTTCTATTTAATAAAGAAAAAGAGAATATATTATATATAGAATTACATTTTAAGTCTATATAATGTAAATATATGATTATATATATTTAATTTTTTCAAATATAGAAAATTCGGTTGGACCAACCAGTCAACCATTAGCTATATCAAATCAGTGTCCAGTCCGGATTTCAAAACATTAGTTTTGGGGTGTGTCTTTCCAAACACAAAATTTTATAGTAAACCTTAAAAAATTATATTTACATAATAGTCTTTATATTTAACATTTTTTGCATTTTACATAATAGTCTTTATATATAACAAAACTTAATTGACATCATAAATCTTTTAAAATGACTCTAAATATCAAACAAAACTATTATAAAAAAATTAATAAAAAATATTATATTATAATATAATATTACATATAAATAGAAACATACAAATTAAATCATTAAATTTAAAAAAATTACATAATTATCTATTATAATTAGCTCTATAGTGATCCCATATTTAATCAGTTAAATCATTTCGAAGTGATAAATGAGATTCTTTATTATTTTATTTGAAGATTACGAGCTAAATTTTTTGAAAACAAGCATTCTCGTTCATTGAAGTTTCAGCTTGTGTCACAATCACTAATCTTGCATCTCTATTCGGTGCATTGATATCACATTCAACTTCAATAATCATGTTATGCATATTCACTTTTAATTTGTGTATTATTCTTATGTTTATTATTGTCTTTTGTATTTTTGGTTTCTTGTATTTTGTATATTTTTGCTGTAATATTATCTTGGGAAATTGTACTCAGTGATGTTCAAACAAATTATAATTAGGAATCTAACTAAAAAATAAAAAAGCCTCTAACATTCCTATAATATATACTATATTGCCCTCACTATTTATCTATTTCATTTTTGTTTTATTTTCTTCCGATAACTACTCCTAACTATTATTGTTTTTTCCATATCCATATATATCACTTTATCTTTCACCATCCTATCATCACCATGGCAATCACCATAGCACCTCTCTATATCCATGATCAACGTTTCTTCCAAAACCACAACGACCGGTTGCCAATCCGGTAACCGTCGCTGTTCTAGTAATCGTTGCCGCTCTGGTAATCGTCGCCGCTTTCGATAACCGTTGCCACTGCTGTAACCACCACCTCTTCCATAATCACCATCAACTCTTTCATTAACACATCCATCACACATCCACCATCCTCATAGCCACCATGACCACCACTAAATCTGTAACCTCCGCTACATCTTTCCAATCACCCATCGATTAATTGTAACCACCATCGCACATACATAGTATACTATTTTAGAACATTTGGTGATTTAATCAATATGTACTATACTATTTTGTCTATTCCATTATATTTATATTTTCATTTGCATAATCTTGTATAATGGAAGAATATGTCACATGCATAACTTATATTTTTGTTTCATTTGGTCTAATATTCTATTGCATACATATGGTTTTTAGAAGCAACTTTTAAATGTCCACAAATAAACAAAATATATTTTATAATAAATTATTCTATTTGAATTAGAATGTACTATACCATTTGATATGTTCTATTTTATTTTTGTTGTAAGTATGTCAAATTTTAATTTTATTTAATATATTGTAAATATATATTATATTTTATATTGGGTTTAGGGTTATTGATTAGGATTTAGGGTTTAGTATTTAAGGGGGGAGGTGGACTGAGTGGAGTTAAGGTCTATGATTATATTATTTATAAAGTTTTCAAACAATCTATTTATCAAATCAATATAAGTTCTATACTATTTTTATATAATGTTCAAGTTTGTTAATTTATGTATGTGAATAGAATAGACCATATATTATGTACTATTTATAGATAGTCTATAGTATGTCTTATCTATGAAAAAATGTTTTCAGTTATCATCATCATTGTTTCCTTTTTTGTTCCACCATCTTTAGTTTAAGAATTGATCTTTTATATGTGGTGATTAATTAAGTGATGACATTTTATATGTTTAATTTGATTTTCAAAGGTGCGGTTTTTATCTTGTCCATTTTTTTTAATCATCGATGACATCACTTCCTTTCTTTTTCTCAGCGGTAACTTAAAAGAATAAAGAGTAGTACCGGACAAATCTTGTGAAAGTTTGTTATAGACTTAATTATGTCAAAATCAGTATTATATTCTTTATTTGTAATGAAAATTTGGTTAGTTCACAAATTAACCCTATTATCTTTGTATAATATATGTTGTAGCGTTAATTAAATATTTTGTATTAAAATGACTAAAATGATTAAACAAAAAGTTATTAACTTTATTTGTAAGCTACAGAAATATAAGGACTAAAAATAAGGAATTTTAAATATAAGGTTTTGTACAATGAAATCTTATATGGAAGTTTTATTGTACAAAACCTTAAAATTTAGGGGGTTATTTTATTTTATTTTTGAGCAAAAATTTAGGGGGCTTACTGAATTGATGATTTGGAAAAATCTTTTTTTTTCTCTCTAAGTCTTCTCTTATTGAATTTGGGATTTATAAAAGCTCTTAGGAGAAATTTCAATTCTACTACAAATTTGGTACCACTTTTCAATTTTACTATTAATGAATGATTATTTTCACAAATATCTTAGATATGTGATAAAATAACACAAAGCTAATCTTTAAAATATTTATAGAAAATTAATAAGCTCGACCCATTAATAATAAACTCTAAATAATAATCACTAAAAAATAAACTCAAATGTTAGTATATTTAGAGAAATTGCTAACAATAGCACAAGTTAAGTACCACTTTGAAAAAAAACCTTCAATCAAAAATATATTAACATTGGGAGAATTTCAAGTTTACCACTTTTGATAAACCACTTTTTATTTCTATTTTCATTAAAGAGATATTTTCATAAATATAATTTTTTCAACAGGCAATTTTTTTTTAAATTAATTAGAATTATAAATTGACATTCCTAAACCCTATCCACCCTATCTCCTCCCCTCAACTTTAAATCCTAAGTCTTAGATTAATTAATCCAAGGGTTATAAGTGTGTTTTTTACTCTTAAAAAATAAGGGTAAAAGTGATTAAGGTAACTGAAAAGTGGTACAAAAAGTGGTATTTTGGAAAATTGTCAAAAATACCACTTTCTTTGTACTATTTTTCACTTTTAGCTTAATTATTTTTACCCTTATTTTTAAGAGGAAAAACACATTTATAACCTTTGGATTAACTAATCTAAAAGTTAGGGTTTAAAGTTGAGGGGTGGGGTAGGGTGGAAGTAGGATGGGATAGGGTTAACTAATCCAAGTTGTCTTCTTTCCATTTTCTTAACCTCTCATCACACGAGACCAAAACACATCAGAAGACTGGTACGCACCAATCGGACTTGAATTTTTTTCATATAAACTTCACATAAAAGTTTATCTTTTTCTTGAGAATATCCAAAAGAACGAATAGACATTTTATTAGTAGAGTGTAAATATCTTAAAATATTTCATATGGTGAAAGAAACCACCAATATTTTAGACGCAAAAGATTTTCTTGCATGCAATGCCGTGAATTTTTTCCTGGTTTTAAATGACTTTTATTCCATGCAAAGGTTAAAAGATCATTTTCTATGTCATACAATCTTGAAAAAAATTTGTTGGTTTTCAAAATGTGATTTATATGTCATGCAAAGTCAAACTTTTTTTTTATGCCATGCAAAAGTTAAAAGCTCGTAACTAACCCGCTTAAGTGGGCTGGTGGTGGAGAGATGTCCAGCTGAGGGAGCCTTTGGCCCTAATACTCTGGCTTCGATCCCCGTCGGCTGCAAACATTTATTCAGGCCACTGGGGTATTCACATGCGGTCCCCCAGCGCTCCAGACCATTAGCGTAACCAGGGGCCCTTAAGTGGAGGCTTAAAAATTCCTGTAATGGCATAGGCTTAGGCCTAATGGGCTAGTCGATCACGCTTAGTGGTCGAATACTGGATTATAAAAAAAAAAAGCTCGTAACTAACTTTTGTTGGTTTTTCAAAATGTGATTTCTTATCATGCAAAACTCCAAAAATCTATTAGTCAAAGTCAGTCAAAAATATCATACAACACATGGTTTCTATGCCATGCAACCATTAACTTAAGTTTTTGGATAGTTTCTATGCCATGCAAAATCAACCAAAATTAATAAATATATTCAAAACATTAAAAAGATGTAACGAAAATTCTATAAATACCACAAAAAATAGTAGTAAGCACCACAACTCCATAATGTTTCCCCTAAATATTCTTTCTCAAAATGAATTTTTGTTTTAAAAAATAGCAAATTTTCTTGGTTCGTCATCCTCTTCTGATGATGATGAACATATGGAGATTATTAATAGCATAAACAACGCAGAAGAAGCCATACATCTTGCCATATCAAGCAACAATTCAGCCATTCATTCTCTTCTCAACCAACAAGACAACTCGGTTATTCATGGTGGTTCAATCCCAAGGCGTTATTTCATCTACCGTGATCGAGAGAGCGCACATTTTTGACTTTAAATGATTATTTTTTCAGAGACTCCAACTTACAATGATGATATGTTTCGCATGAGATATTGTATGTCGCGATCTTTATTCCTTCGGATTATTGATGTTGTTTAAAGTTATTACAACTACTTCATACAACGAAGATATACAATGGGTAGACTTGGATTATCTTCTCTTAAAAAAATAAACAGTCGTGTTCCGAATGCTAGCATATGGTCTTCCTACAGATTCCACAGATGACTACGTAAAAATAGGCGAATCAACGGCAATTGAAAGTATGAAAAGATTTTGTGGAGCCATCATTAATATATTTTCAGAAAAAGTCTAATGATATTGCTAGACTTCTATATATTGGTGAGAAACGAGGGTTTCCTGGAATGCTTGGTAGTTTAGATTGCATGCCCTGGAAGTGGAAGAATTGTATTACCGGATGGGCGGGACAATATGAAGGTCGTAGTGATTCACCAACTATAATTCTTGAAGCTATGGCAGATTATGATCTTTAGATATAGCATGCATATTTCAGAATACCATGCACTAATAACGATATCAATGCGTTGGACTCTTCTCATCTTTTTCAATCTTACTCAAGGTATTGCTCATCCTGCTCATTATTTTATTCAAGAAAACGAATATAATTTGGGTTACTATTTAGCGGATGGTATTTATCCAAAATGGCCTACTATATTGCAAACTATTCAAGTGCCAAAGAGTCCAACCAATAAATATTTTGCAACGCAAAAAGAAGCATGCAAGAAATATGTTGAACGTGTATTTGGAACTCTACAGTCTCGTTTGCCATTGTGAAAGGATATGTTCATTTTTGAAAAACAAAATGTGATGTAACATCATAATTACATGTATATTTTTACATAAAACGATAATTGAGGATGAGCGTGAACTCGATGCACCAATCCAACTTGGAAAAGAAGATCCACCTCCAAATATAGAAATTGCAGAAGATGAAAATGTCCGATTTCAAAATTTTCTTGCTCGATTTAGGAATATCAAAGATAAAAAAGTTCATTTTCATAACAAAATTC
This sequence comes from Moricandia arvensis, assembly GCA_905132765.1. Taxonomy (NCBI): domain Eukaryota; kingdom Viridiplantae; phylum Streptophyta; class Magnoliopsida; order Brassicales; family Brassicaceae; genus Moricandia; species Moricandia arvensis. The sequence continues at coordinate 6,958 of CAJHQP010001907.1, forward strand.
ATTAGTTGAGCATTTGTGGAGAAAATATTCTAATGAAAGTTATTGAACCAAAATATGTATTGTCTTTTTGTGATTTCTTGTACTTTTTAATAATAATGTGTAATCTAAATAAATTATATTTCAAGGAGTTTTTGAAACATAATATAGTTTATGGTTAATTGGTAAATTTTTACAAGTATGAGATATTATTAAAAATTATTAATTAAATAAAAATATAATTATTTGAGAATATATATTTTTGGAGTAAAAAAATTAATACATTAGAGTAAAACTCAATTCCATTTTAGTGTTACACCATTCTGGAGTACAAAATGGAATAATACATTGAAAATGTTCTTAGAGCTCACGAGTGAATAAGCAAGGATCGTTACAACATAAAAAGATAAGCCCTTTTAACAAAAAAAAAAGAAGTATATGAAAAGGTTGTTTGTTGTTATCGTGCAATTTCATGCAGTGGTTTACAAGGTTCCTTTAGAATCATAATTCATATGTTACATTTTTTTTTTAAAAAAAAACACAAATAGGAAGTGAATACGTATTAGAAGTGCATATTCATATATATATATATATAAGAAACTTTTATAAATTTATGACTAACATTTTATGATTCAAACTAAAAACAAAGCCTTCATTCATTTATAATTAAATAATGTCATATTAAAACTGTGAAAATAGACATAAATTAAGTTTATAAATAATTATTCTATTAATTATTTTTAAATATTTTATAAATGATTGATAAAATATATTTAAATATTTTATAATTCTTTTCTTGGTCACCAAGACTAGCGATAGCTGCAAAGGAATTACACGTCGATGAGGACAAACTGAACGGTTTTGAAAGTGAATTTAGTCTCTAGCAAAAAAGAAGAGACACAAAACTGAGAGATGAGTCCAAGAAGATCTTCGGCTTTCTAAAACTGTAGATGAGTACATGTAGACAAATTCTTTTTGTGAATTTCTCTTACAAGAGACTCATCTCTCCATTTCTCGTGCTTTCTTAATTTTCAATATTTTTAATTTTGAGATATTGCTTGAGAGACCATTGCTAATGGTGCTCTAAGAGTAAAAAAACTCAACAGTTAAGTTTGAAACATTGGAAACTGTAGAGAAAAGACAAAAGGCTTGTGACTAAGACAGTGCATTTTATCCGTTAAATTTGATTCGATTTGTTATTTGTTTCGATTTGATCTGAAAAATTCGAATATCCGTGAAACTTCGAAGCAAAACAAATAATAAAAATTAATATTCGTTAAAATCGAAGCAAATCAAAAATACTAAAATTTTGAAGAACAAATATCCGCTTCGCTCCGGTAGATATGTAAATACATGTGTATTTTGATTAAATTTAGAGTTTTAAATGTGTAAGTTTATTTAATTATTATTATGATATATTATTTAATAAATTTTCTTCACATTATTACATATAAAGTATTAAATAGAAAAAAAGAAAAGAATTTGTTAAGACAATTAGAACTTTTTTCTTAAGTTTTATCTTATCATTATTGTTAACTAAGTTTAAAATTTACAAAACATGTTGAATTTACCACTTCTTTTCATTTTTATTTGATATATCATCAAAAAAAAAATTCAAGAACAAATTTATATCAAAATTTTAAATTATTTGTATTAAATAAAATGAATGAGATATTTGTAAGTATTCATGAATATCCACAAACATCCAATATACGTTTTTCCAGTATCCTATTTTTCTGAATCAAAGCAAAACGAAAAATTAGATATCCGTAACATACAAAACAAATCACAAATAAAGAAAATTTTGCTAGCATTCGCTATGTGCCCAGACCTACTTGTGGCATAACATATATCAAAAAGAGCATCTTACAGCTTGGCTAATCAAGAACCGGTTAATAACAATTAACAATTGGTTGGGATCTAATTAAACCGAAGACTTGTGCGTGTCTACAAAAATGAACCTGCTCAGTTCATTGTGGTGCATTGATGAGTCAGAATGTTGCGAACACAGGGAATCTTGATCCTCTGTTCTTTGCTCGTTTTCTTCTTTTGTCTCTGCTCTTGGTAACATATGTGCTAGACCAGTCGGTTAAGCTTTTAATGAAATAACCGGTGACTTGTACATAGACGATGCACTTTTGAGGTTGTATGTGGTTTCAAGCCGTGGTGAAGCCAAGAGTCTAGTGGAAATATGTAATAATTTGATTTCTTATCAGTTCGGTTTAGTTAGTTCAATATGATAAATGGGTCAAACAAAATTTCTTGTTCTCACAGCCAACTTGTCTTGGCCGTTGGTGTTAAAGATGCAACGGTGAGGTTCTTTGGGTATGGTCGGTCGAAAGACTAAAAGCAACACCAGTTAAAAGAAAAGCAATTAAAATTTACTATAAAGTTATGATTCTTTGTAGTCCACTAAAAAATAAAGATCTTTTATGGAGAAGTACAAGTTAAGCTATCGATGAGCTTCTTTGAATGATCCAACCATTTCCTAATCACGTATACATTCACTTTCTTTTCCTTGTCTCCAAATACATTGCACACTTGATGTAATAAGTTGGAAACTACCTGTTCACTTCTAAGAAGTACATGATGACTCGTGTCTCATCTCTACATAACTGGTCTCTCATGACATCTAAATGAGATGTGTTGGGATTATTCGAAGGAGAAGGAGAGATATAGGGTGAGATATCTTCTTATGCAAGCTTCCGATAGCTCTTTTTCTTGATTACCAAGGTGGTTCTTCTTTTGCAAGTTAAGCTATTGAGGAACTTATTTTATAATGCATCATCTCTCAAAGAACGCAACATCCTCGTCGCGTCCAAGATCGTTACCCATGTTAGTGTGATCCCTCACTGGACTCTACAGTCGTCTAGGTTCGGCTTTGATACCGTTTATAGCGTCCTGACCACCCACGGTTAATGGGCCTCCCACGCCAGCTCACTCAGCCCGTGGGCCCCATTCCGTGCTATGGGCGGTGTGTTAATTTTTCTAAATCTCGAAAGTCATGTTTACTGACCCTGGTAGCACTATATGACTTTTCTTTGTACTTTGATCTCACTCACACGATAACACGAACGACATCTTGATAGCTCAATTAGGCTTAACTCCGGAGTTTTAAACGGATATGTGACCAAAATGGTAAGTGCATTTTGGTGACATAGGTAGCCAAATCAATTCTCTTAAACTTTTCCACATATACCACAAACCAAGATGTTACAATAAGTGTTTGGAAAGTCGACACAACATGCATATCAGATTTTCCGGGATAAAGCAGCCGATCGATGCATGTATTATATGTTCTAATCTAGTAGTTATTTCATGTACTGCTATTCTTGAATGCCATTTCACAAGACTAATATTACCTCAGCTCTCTGCTACGCATGATTCCAACCTTCCTTGTGAAGCCAATGCATATATAGAATTTCACTTAATTCATAATTAAAAACGTCTTCAAAGTCAGACTTATAAAAGCTCGTAAATGAAACTAAACTAATAGCAAGTTCAAACCGATGGAACATGAAGTTAATGCAAAGCAAGTTTCAAGCCTTGACAATTTACAGTTTCATCTATTTCTAACATATATATATGTTCATGCACATGTCAATCTTATATCACCGAGATATACCAGAAGCAATAATGAAGACCTCCATGAGCACTATCGTCTTCCTCCTAGTCATTCTCTCCATTTCTGCTATCTCCTTAGCCAAGCAGAGCCCTTTGGAAGCTTGCATAAGAAAGAACATTGCCCGCTCGCTCTCTCCTCCTCCTTCAAACAAACCCGAAACATCTAATTTTGAGGTGTCGGATGAATTATGCAAAGAGGTGACACGAAACATCATGTACTTCTTGAAATTGAACAAAAAGTTCCCACCATACTACGTCAAGGCCTTGTGCAATGTATTTGGAAGCGATGAAAAGAAAGCGAAGGCATACATTACTTCTAGATTGTTGAATCGTTTGAAGAAGCTCCTCAATAGCTTAACTTGTGTAAAAAAAACCACCTTGGTAACCAAGAATAATAGCCATGTGGAAACTTGCATACAAAGAAGCCTCGCTCAATCCCTGTCTCCTTCTCCTTCGAATAATCTCATTAAATCTCATTACGATGTCACGGGAGACCAATTATGCAGAGACGAGACACGAAACATCATGTACTTCTTAGAAAGGAACCGAAAGTTTCCAACTTACTATGTCGAGGCATTGTGCAATGTACTTGGAGACGATGAAAAGGAAGTGAAGGAATACATTATTAAGAAATGGTTGAATCATTCGATGAAGCTCATCAATAGCTTAGCTTGTGCTTCTCCATAAAAAATTATGTATTTTGGATGGACTAAAAAGAATCAAAAACTTTATATTATAAAAACCTTTTTATTATTTTTCTACAGTGCAGATTACCTCCAAATGTTAAGCAAAAAAAAAATACATTGCAGATTACCTAAAAAATTGGTCATGAGTCCAAATAAACAACACTTATATATTCATTCACTTTCCGGGTTGGTATATTTCATTTCAATTTTGAATTCGGTTTAGATTCAGTTCGTATTAATTATTTGGTTATATTTTATAAGCCAACTCAACTGAAATTCATTTGTATTAATTTATGTTCGGTTCAGTTTAGTCGGAATATTTTTTAATTTAGTTTTAACTCGGTTAAAAAATAATTTATAAATGATCATTAAGTCACTAAACGACATAAAATCAAACATATTTTTAGAAATTTGCAAATTCAGTAATGTAAAATCATTATCTTTAAACCTAGAAAAATTACCATACATAGTTTTTTAGCATTTGATGATAATCTAAGATAATTTGTAAGAATTTTGAAACATAAGACTTTACAAACATGATTTAAAACGAATATTGAATAAAAGTGGAGAAATTTATGAAAGAGTAGAAGAATAAGAAAGGAATTCAAAATATGTTCAGCCATTTAGATGGAATGATTAGCTATATTAAATTTTAATGTTATTATATATTTAGTTATCTTAATTAAACAAACGCATTAAATTTTAGTTCAATTCAGTTTGAACAATACCGTCTGGATTGATAAAATCTTAATAAATGAATAAATTTAGACTATTTGTTTGCATTTCACATGATAGAGAAACTTCCCGGCCATCTTTTTGATAAGTGTAAATAATTTAATTTTTACCAAAAACTGGAAAGTAAAGCTTTCTCTGTTTATGTAAACAAAGGTGAAAAAGATAATGGATGGTTGATATGGGGATGCAAACGTTTACTGAACATAAGAAGACATTGTAATGAAAGAATCCTGTCTCACTGATTCAATGGACCCCTCCTCACTTCTTGTCCCACATCCCAAATCCTTCTTTGATTTTATTTGGGTATGAAAACTGAAACAAGAAAACCGAACCAGAATACGAAAAAATCGAATTCGAAACAGAACCGAAAATCAAAAATAACTGAGTGTTTACTATATTTGTATAACCAAAAAACCGAAACCAAACCAAAAACCAGATGGATAACCGAATATCCGAAATACAATATCTATATATATTATTTTTTTATATTTAGTATTTAAATTAATAAATATTCTAAATAATGAACCGAATTACCCAAATATTTTTATCCAAAATATTTAAAATTATATGAATTGCCCTAAAAACTGAATTACCCAAATAGTTATATCCAAAATATTAAAATTTATCTGAATTACCCAAATTTTAATCCAACCCCCCCCCCCCCAAAATCTGTTTTATTACCTGAATGTTCAAAACTAACCGAAAAAACAAAACCGAACCGAAACCTAAGTGTAACCTGATATTTTATTGGATATTAGCCGGTTCTTATAATTGTCACCCGAACCGAACCGAAAACCTAAATAACCGAACCGAAACCAAATTGAATTTCATGAATAACCGAATGGTTTATATATCTCTAGAACCGAAAGAACTGAAAATCAAAAGAACCAAACCAGAACCGAACCGAAAATCGAATGCCAAGCCTAGTCTTAGTATCCAACATTTAAAATTTCTTTGCATACTGACAAATTCATATCTCAGTTTTCAAATCTCTAGAAACACAAAGAATTATAAGAACAATATTTCTTATTACTTTAGAAACTACTCATAACTAAAGCTCTCAATGTTTCTCTTAGATCTTTTTGATCTACTCTCCTAGATATTATGGAACAACTCTCCAGTAGATTTATTTATAGTGGAAGACAATTCTCTTTAACATGTGAGATATGGAAAACACAAACCTAGTCTAATAGAAAACTTCATTTTCTTATACTAGATTTCCTTATTATGTTTTATCTCTTAACATATTAAACATCTAATAATATGTTAAGTTTCCAAAAACTTGGAATTTCTCCAACAATCACCCCCTTAATTCCAACCTGAATTAGGGAGATCAATTTCTTGATTTCCAATTAAGCTCCTCATTTGCTTGAACTTAATCCTTGCTAAGGGCTTGGTAAGGATGTGTGTCTTCTGCTCAACAGTTGTCACATTTATCTCTGGTTCGTCTTCAACCTTCAAGATTCTATTACATGTTTCCATCTTTGTGTCACACATGATTCCTTGAGCATGCCTTTCCTGTTTTATTTGATTTTGTATGATCCTTGAATCTTGAGATACACTAATGTGCACTTCCTAAAGCTCATTTTCTTTAGAACCTGATCGATTTTTATGTTCCACGCTCTAGGTGCTTGGTGTAACCCATACAAAACCTTGTGCAACACATAGACTCGATCTTCTTCTTTAAAATCAGCCGGTCTATCTACAAGCTCACATATCTTGTTTCTTGTGATGGAATTCAAGTCGCCTTCCATAGCTTCAATCCAATTTTTCTCACAAAATAAATTGAACTCATCTGAGGCAAACTCTCCTTCTCTGTCGGTGCAACCTAGATTGAACTTAGCTGAGGCAAACTCTCCTCCTCTATCGATGTGAAATCTTTTGAACCGATAGAACGACTCACGATTATTTGCTGGTGTTGGTGGTGTGATTCGTCGACACAAATCTCCATGCAATAACTCCTATGGATTTGTCGCACGAAACATGGCTTTAGTAGGGAATGAGTGTCTAATATGCTTCCCTGCTAGACATGCGTCACATACGCTTTCTTTGTGTCACACTCGACATTCCTACGACCATCTCCTTCTTTACCATGTTGTTCAGCTTATATGTCATATTCGAGCATTCCACCTCCATGTTGCATCTTCATCTTTGACATGTAAACACTGCAGATAGCTAATTTCCATCAAGGTCTTGTAGAGACGGTTTGGGACTCTTGTAACATGTACAAGCAACCTGCCACACAAATATGTGAGTGTTATTCTTTCATGTTAACCTCACATCTGCTTTTTGTTGCTTGCCCAAGACTCAATATATTGTGCATCAGGTCGGGTAAGTAATATATGTCTTTGAGTGTCTTCTTCTCTCCAGTCTTGCACACAAAAGTAACAACTCCCTTTCCAACAATATCAACACATGAACAATCACACTTTCGCTTTGGTGTTGAGATTCAAACTTGAAAAGAACTCCTTGTTTCCCATCATGTGATTACTTGCATCATTATCCAAATACCAAACACTTGCATTACCTTTGTCGATGTCAAGATTCTTCGGAATCAATTTGTCTTTATTCAAGAACACAACCTCGTGTACATAAAGGGCGTCAACTTCTTGTGTCTCGTTTAGATTGGTTTCTTGATTCCTTACTGATTTCTTGAGACAGACAATTACATAGTGACCAGCCTTGTCACATCTCCAACATATCAAGTTGAACGATCCTTCTTTGATTTTTTGTCTATGGTGTGTGACACATGGTTTTGGTTGTGTAACCTACCTCGACCTCTGCCTATTCCATTTCGTCCTCTACATGTACCACACAAATTTCCATAGTTCCTCTGAATAGGGCCATTATTATCTGAAAACATAAGCTCCCCTTGGTCTTCTTTCTGAGTTTCTTCCCATACACGCTCCTCGTACGCCTTTAACTTTCCAACTATGTCCTCAAAACCTGTAGAGTTAAGGCCTATGACTTTCTCAAGTGACGCTACGATCTGGATATACTTGTGTCTTGGGAGACCCTCCAAAAACTTCTTAACCATCTTGGACTCTTCTATGTTTTCTCCCAACGAGGCTTCCTTGCATGATAACCCTTATATCTTTCCCGCAAAGTCATCCACGGTATCACTATCATCCATCTTCAACCTGTCGAACTCCGTCATCAATGTTTGAAGTCTCGCCTCCCTTAAACGACCAGCTCCAAGGTGTCGTGACTTGACGGTGTTCTAGATGTCTCTCGATGTGGTTTGTTGTCCCACCTGGAGAATCAAAGTTTTGGGAACATATTAAAACAAAAGAGCAGTCGCAACATCGTTCTTCTTTTGATCATCCGATTCTGGTTCTATTATGTACAACACTTCATGAACATGGAGTAACACCTTCATCCTCATCGACCAAACTGTATAGTTTGTCGAGTTCAACATCGGACATTGGATGGATGTGGATCCAAAGTCCTTCGTGTGTGGAGCCCTATTCACGTCAGCCATCTTGCCTTCGCAATCTTAGCTTCACAATCACCAGGATCAAAATTTCAACTTAACCTTAGATTGAGTCTCCAACCTTAGAGCTCTGATATCAATTCAAATCTCTAGAAACACAAAGAATTATAAAAACAATTTTTCTTATTGCTTTAGAAACTACTCAAAAATAAAGCTTTCAATGTTTCTCTTAGATCTCTTCTGATCTACTCTCTTAGATCTTCTCTTTTAGATTTTATGGAATACCTTTCATTAGATCTATATTTATAGTAAAAGACAATTTCCTTTAACATGTGAGATATGGAAAACACAAACCTAATCTAATAGAAAACTTCTTTTTCTTATTCTAGATTTCCTTATTGTGTTTTATCTCTTAACATATTAAACATCTAATAATATGTTAAGGTTCCACAAACTTGGAATTATCCAACAAGTTTTGGTTTTTAAACGAATCTTGGTCGGTATATTTTATGTCCTCTTTCAAAACTATGATTAATTTACATTTGCTTTCTAAAAACTGTTGATAGATGAACGCAAGTTATAAGCTAATAATCAAGATTTTAAATGGGCATTGGATGTGTAAGAAGAATTAATATAATCGGTTAAGGTTATGAGATCAGAATTTGAATATAAACATTGCATGATATATTAAATGATTGGTGTAAATCTTTAAAAGTTTATATTAGCATTAGTTCGAAAGGTATCCCACACTCGGACTAGAAAGTGTGGTATGCTTTCAGATTAGTTCACTCTGTAATATTAAATATGTTCATTTTGGGGTCGATCAAATTAGTCGATAAAGTATATAAAAAACCCACATGTAAAATGTACTAATAAAATAATATTATGTATGGTGTGGAAGGGGGACCAAAACTAGAAAAAACATCTCTAATGGCCTAGTTTGAAATGCTTTTGAGTTTCACATGTTGGACAGAATAATGTCAAATATATAAAAATGTTTTAAAAAGAAGAATAAAAAAATAATGATGTATGTGGAGACGAAACAAATCTGAATAAGAAGAAACATGCAACGAATTAAAAAGAACTCACATGCCTTCTCTATCTCTTCTACCATTTACAAGTGGTCCTTAAATCTTTGTCCACCTTTCAGTTACACCCTAATTTGGATATTCCTCTATATGTCTATTACCTTCTTCTTTTTTGATAAGTATGTATATCATTAATGAAACGGATTGTACATGTACAAGGTTTAAAGCGACTAAGCAAATCATTTTCAAAAAGGTAAAAAGAACAACGATGAGCTTTTGTAGTTAGTAAACAAGTTACCAACTTAAAATTAGCTTGAGTATTTCAGCTAATGTTTTAGGAGATGAGTCAAGTCTTGCATTCTTCTCAAACCATAAGTTGTAAAGCATAGCTTGAATCACCAAGAGACGGAGAGTAGTTGGGCAGATTCTGCCTATGAACTTTATTCAATTAATTTTTTTGAATCGATTTCTATTTATTGTTACGCTGTGTTGTTATTCAACTCATCATCTATAATGATAATACATCATACACACACACACACACTGTGTGTTGTCTACTTGTCCTACTTATTGTTATATTCTGTTCAGGTGTTAAATTACCTTGAAGTTTTGAGTTTTGGATCCGTAATCTTTCCGAAACGAAGATACGAAGATATATGTTACCTAACATATAGTACCCAAAATTCAATTTACGTTCATAAAATGTACTGTATTATCTATATATCAAAAGATTTTATTTAGAAAAATGGAAAACCAAATTGTCTATTAGAAATGATTCTCCAACCATTTGGAAAAAAAATCATTATGATAATCTCGATATATTGTTTCAATAAATAGTTAAAATACATAATAAAAGGTTGAAATTAATACAATGCAAGCACAAACTATAGTTAACGTGCCATGGAGCATATATGACATTCACTGATGAAGAAGCTAGCAAGATTCGTTTTTAACGTACACATGACTCTCCATCATTCCAATAATCCCAAACCCTAAAGCATATGGAACTGGTAAGAACAAAATTTCTTCTTCGGTTTGTGGCAATAAATTACTGGGCATCATTATAATATATATATATGTATGTATATTCTAGAACGTTTTTTATATAGTTTGAAGATACGTTTAATGGTTTGAAAGTTTTGAGCACTCATATCATTTTTAATATCTGAACTAAAATTCTAAGAAGGTCTAAATGTATATTGTCTCCATCAAATTAATGGAAAATTGAATTGAAACATACAAAATAGCCTTGATGCTTTTCAAGAAAATTCTAAACCAAATAATGATCAACCTGTGACCAAAAAAAATGATCAAGACAGCCACACAGATAAATAAATCAGCAACACATATATATCTTTTTAGGGATTTCTGAGATGATAATGGTAGAGTATATATGTCTTATAATTCCGGGTTTATAGACTTATAGTGAGTAACCATAGTACTTAATCTTTATGTAAACTAAGGCGCATGTATATGTGAAAGCAATGAAATTATGAATTTAACTGTGACACACATAAACTGGATTCAGAATTTAACCAAAAAAAAATTAAATTTAGGTGTAAAGACCTCAGCGTAATGGATATGAACGTGAAAAGCCTCAAGTGGGTCACGAAAGTGAAATGTCACGGTGGCTTGTGCCCTAGTCGAAGTTCAAGATCAGGTTCATCCAATGATGTTCTTTTAGTCTCTTTCATCAAACCAAAGCTCTCATCATCTCCTGTAGAATATTCTATAAGCCGAGGAGGAACCTCTACCGACGAATCCAATACCGAAAAGTCAAGGTTGCTCGAAGGAAACGAAGTCGAACCATAAAAATTAACCGTATCACTAGAATGACTCAACATGCTATTAGGGTTTTGCAATTGGTAGAAGTGGGACAAACCTTCAGTGTTATCCGCCGTGGATTGGATTAGAAGTTTCGCCGTTGGCACAACACAAGAATTGAGAAACGCTTTCTTACCGCCTCTGCTGCGGCCACCGCTTCTAGCAGCAACCACAGCCGCAGGACCTTGTTGAGCCTTAGAGGCACGGTCACGGCGGTGGACATTCATGTGACCGCCTAGGGCTTGGGCAGAACGGAACTCACGGCGACAGAAATTGCAAGTGTAAGATCTTGGAGGCCAAGTGATACCAGAGATGTTTTCTTTAGTGTCCTGCTCAAAGGCTTTGACCAAAGGCTTTGACTTCCCAAGATTCATCATCATCCTCCAATCTTTCAACTTTACTATGGTTCCACATCCATGCACCTCCGCACATTCAAGGATGAGTTTCTAAGATAAATCTTAGTAGAGAAGGTGGAGAATAAGAAGAAGAAGATGGGGTTGATAAATAATGATGAAAAAAAATAAATATTGAGATGGACACCAAATATATGTCACTTATCTTTATCATTTTTCAGTAAATGAACAAAAAAAGTATTTGGAATCCTTTCAAATTTCTCTGAGAGTATGAGATACACAATTAATCACCACCGTTAAATTTACAAATTTTAGCCTACAAAACCCCACTAAAAAAGTTGCAACACAGTATTTATTAAATTCATTGCATAAACATTTTTCGCAACTACATATCTTTAGAAATCTAAAAATGTTATGATTTTCTATTAACATGTACATATATATACTTACCTACTTTGCGAAACTTACATTACGACTTTAGCATACAACTCTTAATATTAATCTTTACCTGTGTTCATCCATATACCTTCATTAGTGATTTGTAATAAACTTTTAACATTAGGCCATGTTCATTGCGGAGTTCTTAACTGGAGTTCTTAACTGGAGTTCTTAACTTTTGATTTTTCATTTTTCATTTTTTTTTTTACTTTAGGGCTAAGAACCGGCTCTTAAAACTCTTATTTAAGAACCGGTTATTAGTTTTTCTTAGTTAAAAACTAAGAACCGGCTCTTAACAAAAGTTAAGAACTCCACCTAAGAACTCCACCTAAGAACCCTGCAATAAACATGCCCTTAGACCATCTTTAACGCTGGTCCTTAAGGGGGTTATTAACATTAATTTGGCATTTAATTAAATGAAAAAGGAAGAAAATTAAAGTTATCGATCCTTAATAGAGGTGTTTTGAAACCGATTATTAACTTCAGTTTCAACACACGTGTCCACACCAAATTGAAAGTGTTTTTTTCTGTTTTGGTCTCTCTCTCTCGAGTCATTCCTCGTTTTCTCCGTTTTCTTTGATCGAAGACGACGATCGACACAAACCAACCACACTGATCCTCCACCTCAAATCCTCCGTCGTCGTTCTCCACGCTCTCGTCTTCTCCGTGACAGAGGATGAATCGAAACCCACCACCGATCGAAACCGACGACCGATCGAAAACCACCACCGATCCAAACCCACCACCGATCCAAACCCACCACCGATCAAAACCCACCACCGATCAAAACCCACCACCGATCGAAACCCACCACCGATCGAAACCCACCACCAATCGAGACCCACCACCGATCCTTCGTCTTGTCTCGTTTCGATCCCCCGTCTTGTCTCGTTTCGATCCTCCGTCTTCTCTTCTCTTCTCTGCCTGGAAAAGGATCGAAACCCACCAAATATGACGACTGTCTCGATCCTGATGGTGTCTCCTCCGTCTTCTCTCGTCTTCTCCGTCAGAAGAAGGATCCAATCTAACCACAGACGACAACTCTCTGGGTCTTGTCGGCTTCTCCTCTGTGGCTTCCCGTTTTCTCCGGCACAAGAACAACGCAAACCCACCACAGACGACGACTCCGTTGCTCCTCATGACGTCTCCACCGTCGTTCTCCCAGGTAATTAACTTTCTCAACTCAGCCTTTTGCTTTGAATTTCATCGATCCGTATTGTTAAATTAGTTAAGACTGGTTAATACTTGTTTGTGTAGAATCGGATATTCGTTTGTGTCGTTTGTGTAGTTTGTGTTTTGAGTCTTCCTCTTACCTTCCTCATTCATCCGTAGTTTGTGTAGTTTGTGTAGTATGTGTTTTGAGTTTGAGATGTGATTGAATCTTTTCAATGTTAGCATTCGTGAATGGATAAACAATTGGTCATAGAACATAATCTGATAAATTATTTTGGGTCGCGTATATTGATGTTCCTCATTAACCACCTCTTTTTGTGCTTTCTGTTTTATACTATGACCAAGCACAAGCTATTAAAGGAGCAGACAAGGCGTGGTTTAGGATATGGACTACGACAGTGACAACAGCTGAGTATCAAGAGGTAATTAAACTGAACTTAAGTAATGAATGAGATGGTTAGTGAGTGTAATAAATGGTTGTGATGAATGCTTGTTAGCTTTAGGATGAATGCTTGTTAGCTTTAGGATGAATGCTTGTTAACTTTAGGATGAATGCTTGTGATCAATGCTTGTTAGGAGATGGTTAGTTAATAAATAAGTTAGATACATGTCAAGTCAGGGCAATTATACTCGACTAAAACATCTTCTTTTGTTTGCATCTATAAAAACAGCAGTGGTTTATCTATTTGATTAATCACTGCTTGTAACAACAAAACACCTCTTGAAACACATGTATTCTTCCTTCTCTATTGTCTGAAAATTTAAGGTATGGATTCTACGAATCCATTTAATCACTCCCCCAATTTTATTGACCTGTTGAACAGTCAACAACATCCATTCCTTCCTGAACCCACTCCCTATCTGAGTTTTTCCCATGTTGGTGAACTCGGATCATCACAAGTCCCTAAAACTGTGAGCTTCGGTGAAGATTCACCTACTCTGCGTAAAGAAAGGAAGAAGTGGACTCCCTCTGATGATCTAGTGCTAATTAGCGCCTGGCTAAACACCAGCAAGGAACCTGTGGTCAGCAACGAGCAGAAAGCTGGAGCCTTTTGGAAGCGGATTGCTGCTTACTATGCTGCAAGTCCAAAGGTGCAAAGAGGTGAAGAGAGGGAACCAATTCAGTGTAAACAAAGATGGCAAAAGATGAATGATATTGTATGCAAGTTCTGTGGTTGTTATGCCGCTGCAACAAGACAAAAAACATCAGGTGAGAGTGATGTTGTCAAAGTGGCACACGATATCTTCTTCAATGATCACAAGATCAAGTTCAACCTCCACCATGCTTGGGAGGATCTAAGGCACGACCAGAAATGGTGTGAAGCTGCTACAAGCAAGATTGAGGGAAAGAAGAGAAAGTGTGATGAAGGAGCTCAATCAGAAAGCTCGCAAGCAACTTCCAGACTCGGTTTTCATGTTCAATGTGATTAGTTTCATGTATTTATTTTCATGTTCAATGTGATCAGTTTCATGTTTACATGTCATGTTCTTCTTGTCCATTGATTAATGTTGTTTGTTCCTATCTTGTTTCACGTTTCATTCTCTTCAGTAGCTTGTCACTGAGTATGAAGAGAAAGGGTAATGGGATCAAAGCTGGTTGTAGTTGTATGTTTCTGTCACGAGTATTGCAAGTGTAATAGGGCCTAGTGTCTATTTTGTATGTTTGTGTCACAAGTAGTGTAATTGTTTTGTAAGTTTGTGTTTGTATGTGTCATAGGTCAAGTGTATGTGTATGTCACGAGTGTAAGAAGGAAATAGGGTCAAGTGTGTGTTTGTATGTTTGTCTGACTAAACACAAAATTTTAAACGAGAAATTTTAAACCAAGAAAGTGTATACTTCTTTATATAAGAGAAACTCACCAAGCAAAACTTCATTCACCAAGCAAATATTGTTCTCTTCTTCTCTCAAACAACTATTGAAAAAGAAACATTCAAAAAAAACTTCTAAAACTCCTTTATCCAAGCAAAAGAAACATTCACCAAGCACAAGTTACATACTCCTTTATCAAAAAACTTCTAAAACACTTTCTTGGTTTTGATCACATATATGGCTTCTTCTTCTCAACACACTTTTGAGGGAGTAGATGATGAAAATTTTGATCAATATTTTGATCAACATTTTGATCAATATTTTGATCAATATTTTGATCAATATTTTGATCAATATTTTGATCAAACTTTTGAGAATTTGTTTATTGATCACGAAGAAAGAAGGAAAAGAAGGAAAAAACGCATTCATATCGAAAGAAATCGTGAAGAAGGCGATGTACGTTTATGGAATTATTATTTCAGTGAAACTCCTACATATCCTGAAAATCTTTTCTGACGACGATTTAGAATGAACAAGTCATTGTTCATACGTATTGTTGACCGTCTCTCCAATGAAGTTGAATTCTTTCAACAAAAGCAGGATGCTCTCGGCAGGCGTAGTCTCTCTCCACTTCAGAAGTGCACAGCAGCCATTCGTGTCTTGGCATATGGTTCTGCGGCTGATGCTGTTGACGAATACCTCCGACTCGGTGAAACTACTACTCGTTCATGTGTGGAACATTTTGTGGAAAGAATAATATATTTATTCGGCGATGAGTACCTAAGAAGACCAACACCGGCTGATCTTCAACGTCTACTTGATATTGGTGAGTATCGTGGATTTCCCGGAATGATAGGAAGCATCGATTGTATGCATTGGGAGTGGAAGAATTGTCCCACCGCTTGGAAAGGTCAATATTCTCGTGGTTCGGGAAAACCCACAATCGTTTTAGAGGCGGTCGCTTCGTATGATCTATGGATATGGCATGCTTTTTTGGACCTCCAGGTACCTTAAATGATATAAATGTTCTTGATCGCTCACATGTTTTTGATGACATGATAAAAGGTCACGTACCGCAAGTCATTTACTTGGTCAATGGAAGAGAGTATAATTTGGCTTACTATCTCACCGATGATATTTATCCGAAATGGACAACTTTTATCCAATCTATTCCAATACCATAAGGACCAAAAGCGGTTTTATTTGCTCAACATCAAGAAACTGTCCGAAAAGATGTCGAGCGTGCTTTTGGAGTATTGCAAGCTCGTTTTGCGATTGTTAAAAATCCAGCATTTTTTGGGATAAAATCAAAATTGGGAAGATTATGAGAGCATGTATCATACTCCATAATATGATAGTAGAAGACGAACGAGATGGATATACTCAATTTGACGTTTCTGAGTTCGTACAAGGAGAAGACAACATAAGTTCACATGTCGATCTCACGTATTCTACAGATATCCCGACAAATATCGGCAATATGATGGGTGTTCGAAAGAAAATTCGTGATAAACAAATGCATCAACAACTCAAAGCTGATTTGGTTGAACATTTATGGAGTAAATTTGGACATGGTGAAGACAACAACTGAGTTCGGAATGTTTCTTTCAAATAATTCTCGTTTATTTTATTAATCCTTGTATTTTTTAATCTATGTTTCTAATGTTGTCTTTTACTATGTTTTATGTAATAAATTTTATGTCATTAGTAATTTTTTAAAAAAAAAAGAAATTAAGGATCCCTAATTAAGAAACTCTCATTGGACCTCATTTTCTTATAGTTTCCTAACTAAGTTTCTTAACTACAATGATAGTACAATTAACTAATTAAATAATGATTAAGAAATCCAAGAGGGGTAATAGGGTTAATGTTAGGTCCTAGATTGCTATTCATTTAACATATCACATCAGTTACAAAAGAAAGTGTAAATTATAAATAAGTGAAGATTTAAAGAGAAAAAGTTGGTTGTGACTTTGATGTCCTATGTAAGGTCAAGACAAAGCTTGTTTGATTTAAATGGTGAGGCAAAGATCTTAGTTTTGTGTGTGATCACTACTAAGATTCTCTTGTTAGAATCTGACAAATGACTTTTGTAGCTTTACACGGCCCACATTATCACCATATCTTATAGATAATTATTCGATCATCTCTCTAATTAAAACAAAAACATTTTGTTGCACAGAATATTTAATCATATTTTATATATTATATAAAATATCATTAATAGTTAATGAAACATTAGAATTTTATTAAGATAATTATGAGAAAATATTATACTACTACATATATTTCCAAACAACATAATAATTAATTTCGGGTCCAAACAATATATATCCTTAAGCCGCTTTTTTAAATAATTTTTTGAGCCTTCTTTCACATAATCTCTTTGTTTTAAAAGAATTAATGTTTTAAAATTTTCACACATCTCATTAAAACATACTAAGTTTTATTTTTTTGTGTATATTATTTTAATAGATATTTATCGTTATATTTTATTTAGAAAATAAAATAAATCTTTATTTTCTTCTGCCAAAGGGAAAATATGTTCAATTTTGAAATCTCTGAATATTATAAACAAATAAAGTGATGGGTCTTAGTGTCCGAAAGATTTTTGCCAGAAAAAGTTAAGAGGTACTATCGTTGAGAATTTAGTTAAGTCTCCTTAGAAACGACTCAGTTTTCCTTAGAATAAACACCTACACAATCAATTAGAAATGTCGGCCCAAATAAAGATCAATGTGGATCCTTGCGTTTGCTTTAGTTAAATGGACGTTAGCCAAGTAGTTTAGGCCTTCTAACTATATTGAAGAACGTTTTATTGAAGTAAATCCTATAATGAAGACCAAAGGTAGTATATAATGCCTTTGCCATTCCCAAGTTGCCAAGATAAGGATTCTAAGGCTAATCTTCTGATCTAAAAAATATGTTCCCACGTAGAACAAATCCTTATTCCGATGAGAAAGCCAGACAGGACCAAGAAGCACTTACCGAGCTTAACTTTATATGTTCTAAATTTCACATAAAACATCATCGTGTATATAATTACAAGTGGATATAACATTTATGATATACTTTGGACTACGGCCACCAAACATTATACAAACGGTCTACAAGTTCGTACATATATATATATATATATATATATATATATATATATATAGAAAGATAGATTAAGGGAGAAGCAAAGGATGACGTTTAGCCAGCGAAGCTTTTGGGAGCAAAGAGAATCCTTTTGCAGCTATCAAACGACCGCTTCTCCCGGACAACCACCTTCCCTTTGGCCGCCCATCACATCTACATTTATTCATATTTCTATTTATTTTTCTTGTATAACATATATGTGATGGAAATGAAAAATATGATCTTATTTACATAACATTTTTGTCGACATGTTATTTAAGAGTATTGCAGTAAAATTAATATAAAGAAATCATGTTTCAGAGAATAATATTGATGAGTAATTTTTCTTTAAATTATTGAAGAAAATAAAGAGGATATAATCAAATCAAGTCATAAAACGATTTGGGACAGGGTTTAGTTAGTTTCTTCTCCAATTTCTACTCTCTTTTACTAGTTAGTGTATTAGTAATTTCTACTTTAATTCTAGATTCTCACCATACCATTTCCAACCATCACAAGCTGATAGGTACCTGTACACCCTTCGTTCAGCTCAAATTCACCTCGTGTCAATATAACAAATTTTGCTGTCACATTGTTTGTTTGTTTAATACATAATACCCATTATATAAAAACAAACTTCGTCTTATAATAGTCCGTTAATTATTGTTTTTTATTTCGCCGAGCTATTGGATATTGTTAACTCACTAATTAATACATGCTTTAGCATTTCGCTTTATGTCAGACTAAATATGGGTTAAGTAAGAGATAATCGGTCCATTAATGTACTTATCATAAACAATGACTTGGTGCGTGTCAATGACATATTATCCTTTAAAGAATAACTTACAATCAATGACTTGGTGCGTGTCACTGACATATTATCCTTTAAAGAATAACTTACAATCGATTAAGTACCCAACTTATACTAAGTTGAGTAGCTGATATTCAGCTTAATTAGATCTTAACCCCTTTAAAGATTTGAACACATATATAAGAAACATTATTTTAGATTAGCTCAAATGATCACATGGAGTCATGGGGGCATCCATAGATGTTTGAGCTGCGAGAATCGCACGTGCCCACATGGCAAAGTTCTGACTCTAAGTGGCTAGATTTGCACAGGTGGCAATGCCGGAGTGATCGACGCCTTTGAAAGCACGTGATGCGTGCTCGGGTTGCCTATCTATCTAATCCATTGCCTTTGTGTCCGTACTTCCAGGTAAAATACGCACACGGACACTAATCTTTATTTATCGGCCGATGTAGGAGATGACTGGTAGATGATGTGCGTGCTTTGCACAACTTTTATTTTTTCCACATCTACATTTCTAATACTATTTTCATGTTTAACTTAACATTTTTTTTACTTCATTTCTAAAAAAAAGAGAAAAACATACTTATAACCATAAAGTTAATTAATCTAAAATTATCATTTAGAATTGAGAAGTGGGTTAAGGTTTCGAAACGTAGAGTTTATGATTCTAATTAATCAAATTTTTTTGTCTTTTAATAAAAAATATTTATAAAAATATTTATTTAATAAAATAAAAGTTAATAATAATACTAATAATATGGTAAACATAATCATTTCTCATCAATTCTTAGTTAAAAATAAATAAAACTATGGTCTAAACTTTTAAAAGGAAATATACTACTTTTAGAAACCAGTTTTTCTATAACTTTTATTCAGTGTTTTAAAAATGTCTGAAACAAATCTACACCAATAAAATAAACAACTATAGTTAAAAATTTACCACTTCAATTCTAAAATTAAAACATAAAGTTACAACCCTTACCAATGGAACCCATAATTAATGCCCTTCACTAGTGGGATTTGATTACATATATTTTCACACTAATTTTTTGTTGAATATGACCATTTAAGTTACGTAAACGCATGTTTATTGGAAGTCTTTTAGTAGGAATTTTTAATTTTTTTAAGAGACGTTTCTTAACTTTTAATTAAGAAAATTTAAGAATCATCTCTTAAATAAGAGACCTAAAAACCATCTTTTAATCAAAAAATTAAAATTAAAAAAAAAGTCAAATTAAGTTAAAAACTCATCTTAAGAAACCGAGGTTAAACATGACCTTAGAGAAAAACATAAGTGCTCAAGGTTGCTATCTATGTCAGATTTCCTTCTTCATTTTTTTCTCAAAAATTAAACTATTTTGAATCTTTTTCTATAATATTTTTAATATTAGCAGTGTTACCCACTGTAAAAATATAAACTCTTCAGATTTAATTCCATAATATTAGTTAACATAATTTCTCTAGTTTTATGCAAATTAGTTATTGAAGTCATATTTAGTTAAACAAATTTTCTTGTACTTTATATTAATTATGTAAAGGAATACAATGCCCTCTTCTTTTGCTGGTCACCATTTAAGACAGAACTGTTCTCGACTATTGTATCTCTCTATTTATCTTTACAGTAATGTTCTAAACTATATAAAAAGGGGCTATCTGATTAACCTAATTAATAATAACGTAACAACGCATATGTACGCTCTTGTCGTGTGCCTGCGGCCTTCTTTCTTTAGGTATGTGGTTCATTTTTTTAATGTCGTGTTAATTTTAGAATTTCTAAACACGTGCTACTGATATTGTATCACATGATTTTTTCCGTAATTTATCTTCTTTTTTTTTTTTAATTTGAGGATATCTCAGGCCCAAACTAATTTCCAAAGGGAGCTGCAGTCCACGGATAGATCCTCTCTCCGAGTATTCAAATGGGCTCTAAAGCATGGGTCCATATTCGTGTAAAGTGACATGGAAGAAGCAGTTCGCCTCCAACTGACGTCGAATCCGGAAACATGACAATTGGCCTCCAAAGCTCTAATCAGTAGAGCTACTTTATCTTCGTGTCGTGATATGTGAATCATTTTTCAATAAATCATCATTCATCCACTAATCCACTTATCCAACTCATCCATGTTTAATTTCTAGAGTTCTTTGTAAGAAGACTAAGCAGAAATATAAATAGATTTAGGTGATATAAATAACCAAATCAACATTTTAAAACTTTTAACATACATAACTAGATACCACAAGTCGGAATTCTACAAATAAAGTATTTGTATACTCTATAAGAAAACATTTCCGAGCATGTGAATATTGGACCATTAAGAGTCACTTTAAAATAAGATCATATTTTGTCAACTAATAAGATATGAAATCTTTCTTTATTGATAGACGATTCATTACATAACTTTACTATAAACACACACGTTATTCTTTTAATATATAGTAGAATTGATATTTTATGAAATACTGTTACTATTAATGTGGAGATGTGTGCATAAGAAGTCGTACAATATCTAAAATTATAAGCAAAGTGTTCACTGCATAATGATTGCATAGTAAAATTTCATTGTCCTAGTCTCGTGGAAAAATTTATTCACCAACCTATCTCAATAAAAAAGGGTAAAAAGTAAGGTTATAGTATTACATAAGTAAAGTATCAATATGTAATGCATCGATTATTTTTGTATTAGTTGGTTCTAACTTCATATGGTTACAATATTCTTCATGTTATTATGTCTCACTTTTAAGGGCTTTAACACTATTAATAGCAGTACTATAGTATACATCTTGTTTATTTAATTACTTGTGCAGTATTTAAATGAATATAGAAAATGTGAAGTCATATATTTTCAGCAATGTCATGCTCTTAAATGAATTTATTATCTATTTCATTTTTTTGCAGCGGCATAATAAAATGATAAATCTGACAAAAAAATGCTAAAGAAATAGTATCATCTTTGACTTACTACCTATCATGAATAATCAATTGGATCCAATAATTAACTACCTATTACAGTTGACAATTTTTAATGATTTTATTGATTTATATTCATAACTAGATGACTATATATCTGTTTGTACTAAAATTTTAAGATTTTAATGCGACGCCCGTCTTTACATTTGTACTTTGAATTTTAGTTCTAAATATGTTTCCTGCCCGAAACATATTATGACTAAAATTAAATAAAATCATTACAAATTGTATCCATAGATCATCAAACAGACAAAGAATCTTAGTTATTTTAAAATTACAGAATATTAAAAATAGTTTTATAGATCATCAAAAGGATTAAACAAAATGTTTAAAGAAGCATTCATATTTTTGTCGCCTAGCATTCAAAGCTCCGTATTAGAGGCCGACAATTTCAGATTTGCGTATATAAATCAAAATAAATAAGCTAACGACATTACTTAATGTAATCTAAAGCGAAAGGTTTGGTTTTCAATGCCAAAAGTTAATTGTGGGGACCTCGGACTTTAACACGCATTAAGGGAAGCTAATCACCAATTTCGCGTCCGAAAGTCATCATCTAATTAGTCTTGGTCCAATTAATTAATTTATATATCTTGCTAATTAGGTGTATGGTGGGAAATGGACAAATTAGCTCATGCATTAAGACTCCATTAAAGATTAATCACTTGGAAGAATCACTAAAGGCGCTTGCTGGCCTCGATTATTCAAGTTGGTCAATTGTAACCAACATTAGTGCGTAGGCTCTTCTTATTTTAATATAACAATTAAAATATCCTTTATATACATATCTATATTTCCTCAATTGTGATATATATATATATATATATATGGATGTAAAACCGCTTCAAACAAATTATATATTTCATACACAATAAGATCTATTTTGTTCAAATAGATGTATTTTATTTTGCTTGATTTGGTGGTTCTGTATAACTCATGTATTTTATACACTAATAACTGTACAGTATATAAGAAGGACTGTATGTGTAATTTAGGGTAAAACCAATGGTGAAAATACTTGGATTTGAAAAAAATCAGATGAGAATCACACCTTTTAATATTTTAAGAAAGTAAACAACTATTCTACAATCCCAAACATTAATCTCAACATTAACTCCCAATCACAAAGTTTTTTTAATTTTCCTTCTTTCCTCCAGTCTGATCTTATCCATCGTTTGAAGGATTAGTGTTTTTTTTCCCTGTTTGACAACATAATTTGTGCTTCTTTGGTTGGAAAATGAAATGTTTCCAAAAACATAATATACATTCGAATGCATCTATTTGTCTTTCATCTCTTGTGCTGGTTTTTGTTGTTTGTAATGTTTCACTTAATATGATTGATCAATACACGATACGTTTTTAAAATGAAAATGTTATTTTTGGTCGTATAAAAGTAGCTATATTAATAAACAGAATAAAGGCACAAATATTTGGGAAGTACACCTAATATCTATGGATACTTTTTAGGGAAGCACGAAGAGCTTAACAAATGATTTAAAAGGATATCTCCAACTTCAAGCAAACCCCATACCTCTGAATCCCTTACCTGCTCTTCCTTATCCCCACACCACATTCACACGCAGATAGATGTACATGTACGTATGTATATATTTGAATAAATTTTGTCAAATAGAAAAGTTTAGTCAAAAAAATATTAATAATTTTGTCAATATATAGACGTAATAACCAATTTTGTCATTTTCAATGAACCCAATAGATTAATAGGACCAATTTCGTGAAATTTTGTTATCTAGTTTATTAGAACACACTTCTCGGATCGGGATGTCATTAGTGATTAGTATATATATATATATAGATGAAATAACGTCGACAAAAAAAAAATAGATTAAATAACCAACAAACAAAATATTACGTGAATAGAGATGTTTCTTATTTACATATATGGCTTCTTCTTCTCAACACACTTTTGAGGGAGTAGATGATGAAAATTTTGATCAATATTTTGATCAATATTTTGATCAACATTTTGATCAATATTTTGATCAATATTTTGATCAATATTTTGAGCAAACTTTTGAGAATTTGTTTATTGATCACGAAGAAAGAAGGAAAAGAAGGAAAAAACGCATTCATATCGAAAGAAATCGTGAAGAAGGCGATGTACGTTTATGGAATTATTATTTCAGTGAAACTCCTACATATCCTGAAAATCTTTTCTGACGACGATTTAGAATGAACAAGTCATTGTTCATACGTATTGTTGACCGTCTCTCCAATGAAGTTGAATTCTTTCAACAAAAGCAGGATGCTCTCGGCAGGCGTAGTCTCTCTCCACTTCAGAAGTGCACAGCAGCCATTCGTGTCTTGGCATATGGTTCTGCGGCTGATGCTGTTGACGAATACCTCCGACTCGGTGAAACTACTACTCGTTCATGTGTGGAACATTTTGTGGAAATAATAATATATTTATTCGGCAATGAGTACTTAAGAAGACCAACACCGGCTGATCTTCAACGTCTACTTGATATTGGTGAGTATCGTGGATTTCCCGGAATGATAGGAAGCATCGATTGTATGCATTGGGAGTGGAAGAATTGTCCCACCGCTTGGAAAGGTCAATATTCTCGTGGTTCGGGAAAACCCACAATCGTTTTAGAGGCGGTCGCTTCGTATGATCTATGGATATGGCATGCTTTTTTGGACCTCCAGGTACCTTAAATGATATAAATGTTCTTGATCGCTCACATGTTTTTGATGACATGATAAAAGGTCACGTACCGCAAGTCATTTACTTGGTCAATGGAAGAGAGTATAATTTGGCTTACTATCTCACCGATGATATTTATCCGAAATGGACAACTTTTATCCAATCTATTCCAATACCATAAGGACCAAAAGCGGTTTTATTTGCTCAACATCAAGAAACTGTCCGAAAAGATGTCGAGCGTGCTTTTGGAGTATTGCAAGCTCGTTTTGCGATTGTTAAAAATCCAGCATTTTTTGGGATAAAATCAAAATTGGGAAGATTATGAGAGCATGTATCATACTCCATAATATGATAGTAGAAGACGAACGAGATGGATATACTCAATTTGACGTTTCTGAGTTCGTACAAGGAGAAGACAACATAAGTTCACATGTCGATCTCACGTATTCTACAGATATCCCGACAAATATCGGCAATATGATGGGTGTTCGAAAGAAAATTCGTGATAAACAAATGCATCAACAACTCAAAGCTGATTTGGTTGAACATTTATGGAGTAAATTTGGACATGGTGAAGACAACAACTGAGTTCGGAATGTTTCTTTCAAATAATTCTCGTTTATTTTATTAATCCTTGTATTTTTTAATCTATGTTTCTAATGTTGTCTTTTACTATGTTTTATGTAATAAATTTTATGTCATTAGTAATTTAAAAAAAAAAAAAAAATTAAGGATCCCTAATTAAGAAACTCTCATTGGACCTCATTTTCTTATAGTTTCCTAACTAAGTTTCTTAACTACAATGATGGTACAATTAACTAATTAAATAATGATTAAGAAACCCAAGGGGTAATAGGGTTAATGTTAGGTCCTAGATTGCTATTCATTTAACATATCACATCAGTTACAAAAGAAAGTGTAAATTATAAATAAGTGAAAATTTAAAGAGAAAAAGTTGGTTGTGACTTTGATGTCCTATGTAAGGTCAAGACAAAGCTTGTTTGATTTAAATGGTGAGGCAAAGATCTTAGTTTTGTGTGTGATCACTACTAAGATTCTCTTGTTAGAATCTGACAAATGACTTTTGTAGCTTTACACGGCCCACATTATCACCATATCTTATAGATAATTATTCGATCATCTCTCTAATTAAAACAAAAACATTTTGTTGCACAGAATATTTAATCATATTTTATATATTATATAAAATATCATTAATAGTTAATGAAACATTAGAATTTTATTAAGATAATTATGAGAAAATATTATACTACTACATATATTTCCAAACAACATAATAATTAATTTCGGGTCCAAACAATATATATCCTTAAGCCGCTTTTTTAAATAATTTTTTGAGCCTTCTTTCACATAATCTCTTTGTTTTAAAAGAATTAATGTTTTAAAATTTTCACACATCTCATTAAAACATACTAAGTTTTATTTTTTTGTGTATATTATTTTAATAGATATTTATCGTTATATTTTATTTAGAAAATAAAATAAATCTTTATTTTCTTCTGCCAAAGGGAAAATATGTTCAATTTTGAAATCTCTGAATATTATAAACAAATAAAGTGATGGGTCTTAGTGTCCGAAAGATTTTTGCCAGAAAAAGTTAAGAGGTACTATCGTTGAGAATTTAGTTAAGTCTCCTTAGAAACGACTCAGTTTTCCTTAGAATAAACACCTACACAATCAATTAGAAATGTCGGCCCAAATAAAGATCAATGTGGATCCTTGCGTTTGCTTTAGTTAAATGGACGTTAGCCAAGTAGTTTAGGCCTTCTAACTATATTGAAGAACGTTTTATTGAAGTAAATCCTATAATGAAGACCAAAGGTAGTATATAATGCCTTTGCCATTCCCAAGTTGCCAAGATAAGGATTCTAAGGCTAATCTTCTGATCTAAAAAATATGTTCCCACGTAGAACAAATCCTTATTCCGATGAGAAAGCCAGACAGGACCAAGAAGCACTTACCGAGCTTAACTTTATATGTTCTAAATTTCACATAAAACATCATCGTGTATATAATTACAAGTGGATATAACATTTATGATATACTTTGGACTACGGCCACCAAACATTATACAAACGGTCTACAAGTTCGTACATATATATATATATATATATATATATATATAGAAAGATAGATTAAGGGAGAAGCAAAGGATGACGTTTAGCCAGCGAAGCTTTTGGGAGCAAAGAGAATCCTTTTGCAGCTATCAAACGACCGCTTCTCCCGGACAACCACCTTCCCTTTGGCCGCCCATCACATCTACATTTATTCATATTTCTATTTATTTTTCTTGTATAACATATATGTGATGGAAATGAAAAATATGATCTTATTTACATAACATTTTTGTCGACATGTTATTTAAGAGTATTGCAGTAAAATTAATATAAAGAAATCATGTTTCAGAGAATAATATTGATGAGTAATTTTTCTTTAAATTATTGAAGAAAATAAAGAGGATATAATCAAATCAAGTCATAAAACGATTTGGGACAGGGTTTAGTTAGTTTCTTCTCCAATTTCTACTCTCTTTTACTAGTTAGTGTATTAGTAATTTCTACTTTAATTCTAGATTCTCACCATACCATTTCCAACCATCACAAGCTGATAGGTACCTGTACACCCTTCGTTCAGCTCAAATTCACCTCGTGTCAATATAACAAATTTTGCTGTCACATTGTTTGTTTGTTTAATACATAATACCCATTATATAAAAACAAACTTCGTCTTATAATAGTCCGTTAATTATTGTTTTTTATTTCGCCGAGCTATTGGATATTGTTAACTCACTAATTAATACATGCTTTAGCATTTCGCTTTATGTCAGACTAAATATGGGTTAAGTAAGAGATAATCGGTCCATTAATGTACTTATCATAAACAATGACTTGGTGCGTGTCAATGACATATTATCCTTTAAAGAATAACTTACAATCAATGACTTGGTGCGTGTCACTGACATATTATCCTTTAAAGAATAACTTACAATCGATTAAGTACCCAACTTATACTAAGTTGAGTAGCTGATATTCAGCTTAATTAGATCTTAACCCCTTTAAAGATTTGAACACATATATAAGAAACATTATTTTAGATTAGCTCAAATGATCACATGGAGTCATGGGGGCATCCATAGATGTTTGAGCTGCGAGAATCGCACGTGCCCACATGGCAAAGTTCTGACTCTAAGTGGCTAGATTTGCACAGGTGGCAATGCCGGAGTGATCGACGCCTTTGAAAGCACGTGATGCGTGCTCGGGTTGCCTATCTATCTAATCCATTGCCTTTGTGTCCGTACTTCCAGGTAAAATACGCACACGGACACTAATCTTTATTTATCGGCCGATGTAGGAGATGACTGGTAGATGATGTGCGTGCTTTGCACAACTTTTATTTTTTCCACATCTACATTTCTAATACTATTTTCATGTTTAACTTAACAATTTTTTTACTTCATTTCTAAAAAAAAGAGAAAAACATACTTATAACCATAAAGTTAATTAATCTAAAATTATCATTTAGAATTGAGAAGTGGGTTAAGGTTTCGAAACGTAGAGTTTATGATTCTAATTAATCAAATTTTTTTGTCTTTTAATAAAAAATATTTATAAAAATATTTATTTAATAAAATAAAAGTTAATAATAATACTAATAATATGGTAAACATAATCATTTCTCATCAATTCTTAGTTAAAAATAAATAAAACTATGGTCTAAACTTTTAAAAGGAAATATACTACTTTTAGAAACCAGTTTTTCTATAACTTTTATTCAGTGTTTTAAAAATGTCTGAAACAAATCTACACCAATAAAATAAACAACTATAGTTAAAAATTTACCACTTCAATTCTAAAATTAAAACATAAAGTTACAACCCTTACCAATGGAACCCATAATTAATGCCCTTCACTAGTGGGATTTGATTACATATATTTTCACACTAATTTTTTGTTGAATATGACCATTTAAGTTACGTAAACGCATGTTTATTGGAAGTCTTTTAGTAGGAATTTTTAATTTTTTTAAGAGACGTTTCTTAACTTTTAATTAAGAAAATTTAAGAATCATCTCTTAAATAAGAGACCTAAAAACCATCTTTTAATCAAAAAATTAAAATTAAAAAAAAAGTCAAATTAAGTTAAAAACTCATCTTAAGAAACCGAGGTTAAACATGACCTTAGAGAAAAACATAAGTGCTCAAGGTTGCTATCTATGTCAGATTTCCTTCTTCATTTTTTTCTCAAAATATTAAACTATTTTGAATCTTTTTCTATAATATTTTTAATATTAGCAGTGTTACCCACTGTAAAAATATAAACTCTTCAGATTTAATTCCATAATATTAGTTAACATAATTTCTCTAGTTTTATGCAAATTAGTTATTGAAGTCATATTTAGTTAAACAAATTTTCTTGTACTTTATATTAATTATGTAAAGGAATACAATGCCCTCTTCTTTTGCTGGTCACCATTTAAGACAGAACTGTTCTCGACTATTGTATCTCTCTATTTATCTTTACAGTAATGTTCTAAACTATATAAAAAGGGGCTATCTGATTAACCTAATTAATAATAACGTAACAACGCATATGTACGCTCTTGTCGTGTGCCTGCGGCCTTCTTTCTTTAGGTATGTGGTTCATTTTTTTAATGTCGTGTTAATTTTAGAATTTCTAAACACGTGCTACTGATATTGTATCACATGATTTTTTCCGTAATTTATCTTCTTTTTTTTTTTTAATTTGAGGATATCTCAGGCCCAAACTAATTTCCAAAGGGAGCTGCAGTCCACGGATAGATCCTCTCTCCGAGTATTCAAATGGGCTCTAAAGCATGGGTCCATATTCGTGTAAAGTGACATGGAAGAAGCAGTTCGCCTCCAACTGACGTCGAATCCGGAAACATGACAATTGGCCTCCAAAGCTCTAATCAGTAGAGCTACTTTATCTTCGTGTCGTGATATGTGAATCATTTTTCAATAAATCATCATTCATCCACTAATCCACTTATCCAACTCATCCATGTTTAATTTCTAGAGTTCTTTGTAAGAAGACTAAGCAGAAATATAAATAGATTTAGGTGATATAAATAACCAAATCAACATTTTAAAACTTTTAACATACATAACTAGATACCACAAGTCGGAATTCTACAAATAAAGTATTTGTATACTCTATAAGAAAACATTTCCGAGCATGTGAATATTGGACCATTAAGAGTCACTTTAAAATAAGATCATATTTTGTCAACTAATAAGATATGAAATCTTTCTTTATTGATAGACGATTCATTACATAACTTTACTATAAACACACACGTTATTCTTTTAATATATAGTAGAATTGATATTTTATGAAATACTGTTACTATTAATGTGGAGATGTGTGCATAAGAAGTCGTACAATATCTAAAATTATAAGCAAAGTGTTCACTGCATAATGATTGCATAGTAAAATTTCATTGTCCTAGTCTCGTGGAAAAATTTATTCACCAACCTATCTCAATAAAAAGGGTAAAAAGTAAGGTTATAGTATTACATAAGTAAAGTATCAATATGTAATGCATCGATTATTTTTGTATTAGTTGGTTCTAACTTCATATGGTTACAATATTCTTCATGTTATTATGTCTCACTTTTAAGGGCTTTAACACTATTAATAGCAGTACTATAGTATACATCTTGTTTATTTAATTACTTGTGCAGTATTTAAATGAATATAGAAAATGTGAAGTCATATATTTTCAGCAATGTCATGCTCTTAAATGAATTTATTATCTATTTCATTTTTTTGCAGCGGCATAATAAAATGATAAATCTGACAAAAAAATGCTAAAGAAATAGTATCATCTTTGACTTACTACCTATCATGAATAATCAATTGGATCCAATAATTAACTACCTATTACAGTTGACAATTTTTAATGATTTTATTGATTTATATTCATAACTAGATGACTATATATCTGTTTGTACTAAAATTTTAAGATTTTAATGCGACGCCCGTCTTTACATTTGTACTTTGAATTTTAGTTCTAAATATGTTTCCTGCCCGAAACATATTATGACTAAAATTAAATAAAATCATTACAAATTGTATCCATAGATCATCAAACAGACAAAGAATCTTAGTTATTTTAAAATTACAGAATATTAAAAATAGTTTTATAGATCATCAAAAGGATTAAACAAAATGTTTAAAGAAGCATTCATATTTTTGTCGCCTAGCATTCAAAGCTCCGTATTAGAGGCCGACAATTTCAGATTTGCGTATATAAATCAAAATAAATAAGCTAACGACATTACTTAATGTAATCTAAAGCGAAAGGTTTGGTTTTCAATGCCAAAAGTTAATTGTGGGGACCTCGGACTTTAACACGCATTAAGGGAAGCTAATCACCAATTTCGCGTCCGAAAGTCATCATCTAATTAGTCTTGGTCCAATTAATTAATTTATATATCTTGCTAATTAGGTGTATGGTGGGAAATGGACAAATTAGCTCATGCATTAAGACTCCATTAAAGATTAATCACTTGGAAGAATCACTAAAGGCGCTTGCTGGCCTCGATTATTCAAGTTGGTCAATTGTAACCAACATTAGTGCGTAGGCTCTTCTTATTTTAATATAACAATTAAAATATCCTTTATATACATATCTATATTTCCTCAATTGTGATATATATATATATATATATATGGATGTAAAACCGCTTCAAACAAATTATATATTTCATACACAATAAGATCTATTTTGTTCAAATAGATGTATTTTATTTTGCTTGATTTGGTGGTTCTGTATAACAATATATATATATATATATATATATATATATGGATGTAAAACCGCTTCAAACAAATTATATATTTCATACACAATAAGATCTATTTTGTTCAAATAGATGTATTTTATTTTGCTTGATTTGGTGGTTCTGTATAACTCATGTATTTTATACACTAATAACTGTACAGTATATAAGAAGGACTGTATGTGTAATTTAGGGTAAAACCAATGGTGAAAATACTTGGATTTGAAAAAAATCAGATGAGAATCACACCTTTTAATATTTTAAGAAAGTAAACAACTATTCTACAATCCCAAACATTAATCTCAACATTAACTCCCAATCACAAAGTTTTTTTAATTTTCCTTCTTTCCTCCAGTCTGATCTTATCCATCGTTTGAAGGATTAGTGTTTTTTTTCCCTGTTTGACAACATAATTTGTGCTTCTTTGGTTGGAAAATGAAATGTTTCCAAAAACATAATATACATTCGAATGCATCTATTTGTCTTTCATCTCTTGTGCTGGTTTTTGTTGTTTGTAATGTTTCACTTAATATGATTGATCAATACACGATACGTTTTTAAAATGAAAATGTTATTTTTGGTCGTATAAAAGTAGCTATATTAATAAACAGAATAAAGGCACAAATATTTGGGAAGTACACCTAATATCTATGGATACTTTTTAGGGAAGCACGAAGAGCTTAACAAATGATTTAAAAGGATATCTCCAACTTCAAGCAAACCCCATACTCCCTCCGTTCCCGAAAGTAAGATTTTGTGGGAGTTTTTTTTTGTTCCACAAAATAAGATTTTCTAGAATTTTAAGGTACTTTTATTAATTAGTGTTAATGAATTGTATACTTTCAAGAAACATTAATTAAAAATACTTAAACTGTTTAAATCTTATTGGTCAATAGTTATTGGAAACTGCATAATAGAAATAAATAATATAGTTAATCATAAACATTAATTATGTTCTTAATAAACGTGTAAATTCTAGAAAATCCTACTTTCAGGAACGGAGGGAGTACCTCTGAATCCCTTACCTGCTCTTCCTTATCCCCACACCACATTCACACGCAGATAGATGTACATGTACGTATGTATATATTTGAATAAATTTTGTCAAATAGAAAAGTTTAGTCAAAAAAATATTAATAATTTTGTCAATATATAGACGTAATAACCAATTTTGTCATTTTCAATGAACCCAATAGATTAATAGGACCAATTTCGTGAAATTTTGTTATCTAGTTTATTAGAACACACTTCTCGGATCGGGATGTCATTAGTGATTAGTATATATATATATATATAGATGAAATAACGTCGACAAAAAAAAAATAGATTAAATAACCAACAAACAAAATATTACGTGAATAGAGATGTTTTGGTTATAACCAAATGAAAAATCGATGTATGACACTTAAATTTTTTTTTTTAAATTACATAGAAAAAACCTTAAAACTTTTTAAAATTCTTTTTACTAATTGCTTATGCCCCCATAATCTAGCAGCCCATGTATGTGAATCTAAATATATAGCTAAAATAAATCTGAAGACAATAATGTATATAGCAAAACTCTAAACACTCTTTTCTCTTTTCTTTCTTTTTTCAAATTTGAAATAGCTTGGATAACAAGATCGGGATAAAACAATTAGTGTAACAAAATTCTCTATGAAAAGATTATGCAGTTTTAGTTAAAGAGTCTGAAATTTCATTTTGTGCTTTTGAGATATAAGAAATTTTGAAATCCAATAAATATATCATCAACTTATTGATCACTTCCATTTCTGTTGTAAAGTTTTGCCAAGTCTGAGACTCCTTTATCACTCTTCTCACTTTCTTTTGTCAGCAATTTGTTCTTCTTCATTTATACACACTATCTCGTGACTTCAATAATCACGTAGAGTACATATATATATGCATTTTTTTAACATAAAAATATCTTGAAGAGAAATGGAAAAGTGGTGAATTTGGGCAGGTGAAAATGCAGAAGGCTATGTAGTAGATAGATGTTCTTACATAAAGTCCCCCGAGATTTAAGGTCTTTAGAGAGAGAAACAAAGAGCAGTTCCCAATGTTTTCAAGAGACAGAGAGAGAGGTGACAGCCTGCTTCGTGGCCGACACGACAGCTATACGTTCATCTCTCTCTTTCACTTCCCACGTGTTTTCCTTCTCCTTCGCACGTGCCTACTCACATTTTGCTACAAATATATGCAAGACGGACCCGTATGTTCAGAAACAAATAATGATTCTATTTGATTTTTTTTTGAAAGAAATAATAAATGATTCTATTTGAATTAATATTTTTGTGAATACTTCGAGACATTTATTTGTATATATAAGCTCTAAAAAACTAACATATAAGACAACTACAGTACAGTGCGATTCCAATAATAACAAAATATACAGATTTGTAAATATATAGAGAGTCGACAAAAAAAATGTAAATACATAAAGATTTTTGTTACTACCCGTAGAAGCCATAGTTGTTACTTCCTATGTTCCGAAAAAAATCTATTCTTTTCGTTTTGATTTAATTGTCATTGTAAAGTTACATTTTTATTTCAAAATAGATCTAATTTCATGATTTTTCAATGCATAATTTATTAAATTTATATGTTATTTTATTTTTTATTGGTTGAAATGTAATTAGGTTAATAGGTAATGATGTTTTTATTTTGAAAATATGTAAAATTAATTTTTTTGTAAGCTGTATGTAAAAATCTAAAACGGCAACTAACCTGAAATGGAGGTAATGTATTTTAAAAAAAATCATTTATAAAAAATTATTTATAAAATTTATATTTTTTATGCATTAATTAATGAAAATTGTAAACTTTAAAGTATTTATTATAATTTTATTGATTAAAATTTATAAGAAATCATTAATAACGAAAAATAATATATTGACAACTAAAATTTTATATGTTTTTTATATGTATGAAAATTCTAAAATATATATTTTAGTAAAATAAAATGAATATTATTTAGTATTTACTATTTACCAAGTGGTCTGCCGTTCATTTGATTGGTTTTTGGAATTAAAACCAGTTGCTGCTTACGAGCAGTATTTTTCAACCTCGTACCAACACTGTTCAATGTCTGTGTTTGCGTAAACAAAATTAGGTAATTCAATATCCATCATGTACTTTTGTAGAAACCTACGCACGCACATATATGTATATATATTCGACTAAATTTATATAATGATAGATTTAGCTTATAAGTTTGTTTTCTGTTTGATTAGAAACCCTAGAGGTTACGTGCTTTGATCCAAGAACTTGGATTTGACATTTTTGATTCGTGTTCTCATTAAATTAACCTACAAATGTAATTATGGAGAAAGTTCGCACCTTCCGCGCGTTTACTTAACGTAATTCTCTAACTACATAATTACATTTCTAGCCCTATAATTAGATTCCATTAAAATATGATGCTTTTTAGCAATTACGAAATGTTCATGTCTTTTTATTCGGGCCCTTTTATTCAGTGTTCAACTTTTGGTTTTTACATTTTTAAAATTGAAAACGAGTTCCGATCACGTAATTTTAGAACAATTTTGTAATCGGGTCAACTACAACTCAGCCTTTAATATATTAAGACCAGTGAAGCATATTTCAAGACTTTAACTAAGAGATGTTTATGTTTAATTAGAAACCATTTCTAAAATGGTAGTCTGAGAGTGAGCTTGCAACTTAGTTTCCTATATCAGCATAAACTCTATGAATTAAAATATTTTATTTATTTACAGAATTTATTTATTTAGATTTACATCTTTTAAATTTTATGTAACATAAGAAGAATAAATTCAAATTAATAAATTTTCTAAACATAGGCTTTTTGAATTAACATATACACAATGACCTTTTTTGTTAACAATTATGTAACTAAATTTTTCAAGGTTTTTACATACCTAAATTTTATAAATTTATTAGATTATTTGATGTATAAAAATTTATATCATATATAAATATATTTAGAAGTATTATGATAAATAAAAAAATTGAAAATGTTAAAAAGTTAAAAATTGTTTTCATTGTTTATAAGGATACCAGTTATTGCTATTGCTATTCTATGGTCTTTTATGTCTTTTTTTATTCGGTCATATCTTATATAAATATATTAATTAATTTCTTAATTGAACCATCAATTTACAGGATTTTCTAAAATTTATTGTCTTATCAATTTCTATTATATTTTAAACTAAATGGATAAAATTATTAATTATTATATTTATAAATTTATTATTTAAAAAATAACAGTGAAAATAAGTCTGCCACTTTAAAAAACATTACGATATTGCAAATACCACACCATATTTTCCGTTTCTTACATATAATACACCATTTAAAAAGTACATGTATTACTATTTGTTTTACTTTAATCTTGGTATAATTACGGACAATTTTCTGTTAATGGTTTTGGTTGTCTTTAAGGACCCCTTAGATTCTGTGGAACTATAGAAAACTATCTTTGTAGTGTATTATAATTACCTCTTCATGATGAATCTCAAAATATAAAACAAATTGATCGGTGATGATTCGGTTAGTATTCAACAACATCAGTATTACATGGCTAATAAATAATACAGAAATAATTATAATATATCTACCGACTAACATGTACATTTTATGTTTCATATTTTATACGTGTGTAAAATATGGTTACCTACCTTGTTAAACATATTTTAAGAACGGCCCTTGGCTTATTTAAATTTAATAACTTAAAGACCCACTTACTTCAATAATGCATGTTAAAAAGAAAGTTATATGTGCTTACACAAATGCTATTGGATAAGGAACCATAAGCCACAAACATCCTTAAAATAATATATAGAACACGCAATAATTATAAAAACATAAACTAAATGCATTAACAGTATATATTATACATTTGCTTTGTCAGACACCACTACGTTCGTTACAAAAGTCCTGATTACCAATAGGTTTTGCTTTTTAATTTGAGTGGATACAAAATATCAACTTATCAAAATATTATAGTATACTTTAGATACTATAATTTAAGCAAATAGAGTGATTCAGATATTCATCATTTTTCTTTCTAAAATATACTGTATATACGTAAAATTAAATCGACAATTTTCACTGCAAAACAAGCCCTTTTGTTTGTATATTATTTTAAGTACTTGGAAGAGTTATATATTCTAAAGGGTAAGAAGACCTACAAACTTTTGCACGTGGAATGTGTAGTTAACCCTATAATATTGGCGCCAACTAAACAAATTATAAGACACAGTTTGTTTGATCTTATTGTAATCATTTCATAGATTTTATTCCACAAATGCCATACTATCCTATGCATATATAAATCAGATAAATTAGAGTGCAAAATAATTTTTAAAAATAAGTAAATCTAACTGTTGCTATGCTATCACAATCAATTACGATTTATTTGTTTCCATTTTTTTGTAACTGATTTGTTTTCAATTTGATCTGACTGTTTTGTGGTTATGTCTAAATTCTGTAGGTGTGCTTGTAAGGCTGTTGTGAGCCACTCACTTGCTCTTTGTTATGATAGTGTAGACAATATCACCGAAAAAGCATTAGTAAGAGTAAACATAAGAATATAATTTTTGATAAATTTGAATATACATTGTAGCAGTTGTAGAGGAAATTGTGTAAGAAGACAAGTAAAAACGAAATATATGACTGAGAGTCGATAGAGTTGAATGGTAGAGGCCTTGGTGTCAATGAAGATCCCTACCCAGTACTACTTGTCTACGTTAAAGGGGAAGTAGATGCTTTCAGTGCATGATTTTCTAATCTTGACCAGTTGATCGTCAGAATGCTTCATCTTTCCCCTATCTTTCACAACTTTTTTTACAAACTGAGAATGCTGCTTCATAATATTTTTTGAGAGGATAATGTCAGATATATGAACAGTAGTTTCAGCATTTGATAGTTAGCGAGTAAGGTTATGCATAAGGGCATCCATCAGCTGAAACACATTAACTGATATTATAATACATTGCTTCATTTATTGCGTAAACGAAGAAGGGTGTTTACTACATTTAGAGACATTTGATGGGACCTCTATGTAATGTCCAAAAATTTTGCACGGGTTACCGAACAATTATTTCTAATGTTGATTAAACTGCAAGGGAAATGTTAACGAGTAAAAATTATATTTGTTACTAGAGTAAAATGTTAACAATATAAAATGATCCAAAAATATATTTGTAGGTCTTATTTTTTTTTACTAATTGCTTCTTCCATCTTAAAAAACAACTTTTCCAGCTGTGGGATGAGGCTGTGAACGACAGTGATATTTTGGTTACATTGGAAATCATGAAAGGCTGAGGGAAGAGTCCTAGCCCTTTTACTATTGCACGTCCCAACTAGTTCTTGATCATTGTGTAAAACGGGGAGCACATTTTGCACGTGATTGACATTCAAAAGAACCTCCGCAATCCCCTTCTACGTTTGGCCAAGTGAGAATGAGAGTATTTTGAAGAGATTATAAAGTATATGCATCTGATATATTTACAAAAATGGACAACAAAATTATTAACACATTAAATCTTGAGAGGGCGGAGGTGGTAACAAAAATGTTACGTACAACATGATAGGTTGTGAGTTAAGTATTCTAAATTGTACGATGCCATGGTGTGGGGATTCAGCTTCTAAGTTTAATGGCTTTTTGTGGCAGTGATTGTTGATTGGTTAATTCAACATTGGCATCTCCCCCAACAATTTCCAGAGGTCTACAGTAGGCGTATAAATCTTATATAAATTATGTTCATTAGCGGTTACATCATATTGTTTCTTTAACGATAGTATAAATATGTTAACAGATGGTGGAACATGGTTTGAAAAATACTTACCACCTACATTTGATTGAGGCAAAGTGGGTTGATCAAGTTTGGAAATTATAATAGAATACGATACCAAAACATCCCTGACATCGTCCTCATGTGTCTACAAGAAACATGATAGTTTTAAAAAACAAATAGAAACTGTGAACTGTGACATCCAGGGGGCATGAAATTTACCCTAATCTTGTTGTTGTTCATATTAAGATCTCAGAATACTCTGCATATAAGGTTGTCAGTCTCTATGGAAGCTATGTTAATCTGTTGTTTACTCTATAATGGGCCAATTGGAATACCCCTCCCCATTTCCTCAAAAGGAGATTGTCAACTTTGTGACTCATCATCAATATAGTGTCATCATCGAGCATGGTGTTGAAGTTTGATTACCCTATAAAATCCATAATACTATAGAAATATCTTATTGCATTTTTTGAAGATTGTCAACAATTGATGTATTAAGCCTATTTTTGATCCCTTTTAGGGTGGCTGTAATAGATCCTTGCAAGTTGCATATTTTCTGGTCCACATTGTCTGCTGCAGCAAATTTCTTCATTTGAGAATCTAAACCATTGATCTACCTACTCTTAATGCCACCAATATTTCTCCAAAATGTTGATCGGAAAATTTCCCTAAGATGGGATATGCATCATTCTATTTACCATCCTTATCTTTTTTTCCTTATGTGTCTTTTCAAACCACATATGTACCAATCCAAGACATGTGAATCCATTTCTAAACATTTATTTGCGGATAACAAAACCCTTGCTTATCAAATAGACCATGTTATCCATGGTCGGGTCTTCAGTTTTGTCAGGCCAATTTAGATCAGTTCTCTCTGCCTAGTCGTAGTAAAGGTTATAAGGAATGGACTTAACAGCCACATGCGAGATAGGTGAACATAAATATTTGTCAGTCAAAATAATCATTAGCTGTTATAACTTTTGTTAACTTAAATTAATTTTTTAACAATATACTACAAATGATAACTTAGCTCCGTACTGTTAAATATTACTTCATTTTTAGTGAATTGTAAAGAACATTAACTATTATGCAAAGATGACTAACTCATCTTTTCGGATAAGGGTTGTAGTCAACAACTGATAAGACACCCTTCCATGTGGGTAGATCATAAATTCATCTAGATCCCTGTGAGGAATAAAACTCACTATTTAGTTTTATGATTAGATTCAGGTTGGGGGAAGACAATCGTGGGTTGAATCCTTTTAGAATTTAAAGAATGAATAATGTTGTATTGATGAATAAGGGTTACAAAGATGATTAAGATGAATACAAAGAAATCTCTAATTTTCGATGATAATGATCCTCAAAGTTCCCTTTAACTCGTAGACCCCCCTCCTTTAAATAGTCTCAGGTCACGTTTAACTTCTTCTGATTAGTCTCCGAGATTTCCTCCGTAAGTTGAGGGATTTGCAACAGCTTCCTTTTGACCGAATCATACGCCTCCGTTTCCGTATCCTGAGCTGTTTTATTAAGCTTCCTGCGAGGGGAGCTGGTCCTCTTCCTCGTGACCTCTTTTCCGTGACCTCTTTTATCCAAATCCTTAGGAGTAGCCTCCGTCGTTAGGTGAGCTCTCTTCTCTTCGGAAGAGATAATTCTAGCGTGGCCCATTATCGAGCTTATTCTGACTGTTCCGCTGATTCCAGCTAACGGGCCATATTTGGGCCCAACAGTTGCCCCCAGCTTTCGAGAAAAGATGCTTTTCTCGGGAGCTAGACCTAGCCGCCGAATCTTTAATTTTTGTTGAGATAATGATTACTCGTGATCTTCTTTCGAGGATATCTTTTATTTGATCCGATGGATATGCTTAAACTTAATGAAATCGACGATCCAGATTAAAAGGATTTCGAAATAATTATCCTCCGACTCTTGAGGCTTGATGGGATATAAAGCTGTTTACATTAACTCCAACTTCCCCACTCTCTCCACGCCTCGATTCAGTTTCCCCAGGTAACTTCCTCTGGTCTTTTATATTTTACTGTTTTTATTTACAGTCTTTTTGTTCGAAACCAGGCTCAAGTAGATTCTTTCTAAGTTTTTAATCCACGAATCCTTAGTATACCGATTCCAGTTTCCTCTTAGTTTCCCCGATTTCTTTTCTTCGTTCCCTGTCATGTCTGGACCGAAAGAGGGTTCTGGTGAAATCGGAATTTCTGCCGCCGGTGCTCGAATCATGAAGGTGAAGCAAGAGGTGGGCGAATCTATGAAGAAGACCGATAAAAGAAAGAAAGCTAAAGACTCGAATCCACCCTCCGGATTTCACTCGCCTTCGGCGTTGAGGAGTCAGGAGGTAGTTAACCTTATGGTCGAGGCCCTGGGTCGTAAGGAGTTGGCCAGGGTTTGTGAAGATCACGAAACCCCCGAAACGACTCCAGAAGGCTGGTTCTGTGTTCACGAGAACTATATATCCAAGAGTCATCTTAGGTTTCCTCTCCCCGACCTTCTGTTAGATCTCCTCGATCACTATCAGCTAGCCCTTCCCCAACTTTGCCCATCCGTTATCAGGGTGATAAACGGTTTCCTTACTAGGTCCAAAGAGGAAGGAGTCGCTGTTGGGATTAATGACTTGATGAGCCTCTTCTCGATAAAGGAGAGTGCTTCGAAGGAGGGAGGTAGTGGGACCTATTATCTCGCGAGTCGTCCCAGGTTAGGCATCTTTAAGTTTTCCAGCAGCGACGATGACTGGCGGAAGAAGTATTTTTTCGTGAAGATTGATCCTTCTACGGTTCCTGCGGGTCGTGCCCTCAGGACCGTTTGGTCTGACGCTTCTGGTTAGGATTACTAGGATTGCATTCATATATTTCTGTTTATAGTATCCTGATGTATGCCTTGTATCATTTACAGATATCGAAGATCCTCCCACGCTTACCGGCAAGCTTACCAGGGCTCTCTTTCGAAAATTACAGCAAACTCCGTGCACCTGGGCGTCGTACACTACCTCTCGAATAGGTGCGGCCAGGTTTCCGGATCGATACCACGCTTCTTTCCTATCTCCAATCCCGATTGTTGAGTTGGAAGGTAAAGCGCTCAGCCTCATATGTGTAATCTGTCTTTATGATGTTTGAGTCCTGAAATAGTTTGTTGACACAGTTTCCGACAGTGACACGGCGATAACAGTTTCAACGGGAGCTAGTACTTCTGAAACCGAAATAACTCGATCAGCCAAGATGCCTCTTCAACCGTCATTCCGATCCAGGGGTAGACCAGCGAAAGGAACCAGCACCTCTCGTGGAAGCGAGAAAAATCAGGGAGGATCTTTCCTTAGCTCTGTGAAGGAGGTCCTCGATGATGGAGCTTCTACTCCTGTTAAGGATGCTAACCCTACCGAAGAGCACGGGGTTCAGGAGACCATTCCTCGACCTGACATTCAGGTCACGGTAACTGATCCTCAGACAACTAAAGATCCCTCTGAGACTGACCTCCCTAGGAGTAAGAGGTCACGAACTGATCAAGGCGACAGACCCTCCAGGTCTTCTTCGTCATCGTCGAGAGGAGGAACCGTGGGGTGGAATTTCACGCATTCAAAGCCTGGATCGATTCTTGATGATCCGTGGGGTCTGGCTACGCTAATGAGGCACATGAAACGGACAGGGTGTTCTCTTCCCCCCGTTAGCAATCTGACTAACAGGGAAGAGTTCATTGAGATTGCACACTACATGGGTCAGGTACAGGTTCTGGTTTCTCTTTTTATTATTATTTTATTTAGAGGGATATTTATTTCTATCACTTGTTTCTCTGTAGTTGGCCGGTGCTGTTAACAGGGCTCAACTCAAGTTCGAAGAAACAGTGAGTAACACTCCTGGCGCTGAGGAGTTAGCCGAGGTCACCGAATTGGTTAAGGCGACTAAGATTGAGCGTGACCAGGCTAGAGCTCAGGTGGCGGCGCTGCAATCCGAAGTCGAGAGGCTTGGTTTGAAATCCGACACTCAGCAAGGGAGGATCGAGAGTTTGGAGATCGACGTTAGGGTAAAGGGCAGGAAAATTTCTGAACTGGACAGTGCTCGAAGAGTTGCTGAGCAGCAGGTCCAAGATTTGATTGCTTCGTCTCAAGTCAGTCAGAGGAACAAAGAGGCTGAAGTTAAATTTGCCGTTAGACAGGGAAAGAAGGAGGTCATCGATGCTTACAACAAGATCCTTAACTCTGTTAAGGAGAAGTTTTCCAAGAAAAAGGAGGAAGCTGATCTTCTGATCTACGCCCAGGAGCTTCAAGCAAATACGGATCTCTTGAAGGATTTGCTGTCAAACGAAATTCAGAGTGCTGAGGATGAGTATAATCGTTTAATATCCATGATTCCGGAAGCAGTTGCTGCCTATGAGAAGGCTCAGGTTTCTGATTTCTCGGTTAGCAAGCTCCCTCTTCCTCAACTCTCCGAGTGCTCAGGTACTTTTGAGGTTAACATGTTTAATCCGTCCTTTTCTGGAGGATATGGTTCTAATTTAGGTTTGGTGGGTCATGACTTAGCCCCAGTTGACATGACTTCGGGAGATGATGGAAAAGGGACGGATGAAGGTGTCCCCGGAAACGAGACGATCGAGAAAGATTGCGATGCTTTGGAGGTTCCTGGCGGTGATGGTCAAGAAGGTTGAAGACCTGCTATCCCTGGTGTTTTTAGGATGTTTGCCCTACGGGCTTTTGTTTATGTTATGGATGTTTGCCCAACGGGCTTTTGCTTACGTTATTAGACTTATAGCCTGAGGAGGCTTTTAAACCTTTGTTGTGTTAAGATCTCTGAATCGTTAATAGCCTGAGGAGGCTTTTAAACCTTGTTTACTTTTGACTCGTTTCTTTTGGGTTTATTTTACTTAGATCTGAGCTATGTTTGGTCATTTGTGTTATCGGAACTGAGTTCCATGACCTGACCAAAATCCTTCAGGGACTCAATTCCCTTGAAGTGGCCTTTGAAACTATTAAAAATAGCTTATCGTATATTTGACTTCATTTGAATACTTTCAAGCCTTTGAAATTTACTGAAGTTTTTGAGTTTCTAGATTCAGGTTCGTTGGGACCTGAGCTTATCCGAAGGATTTGGCGATCTCGTATTCAGGTTCACTGTGACCTGGATCTATTTGGAGGATTTAAGACCTTAAGTCCGGGCTTGCCGGGACCTGGTTTTATTTGTAGGGTTTTAAGACCTTAGTTCCGGGTTCGTCGTGACCTGGATTTATTTGTAGGGTTTTAAGACCTTAGTTCCGGGTTCGTCGTGACCTGGATTTATTAGTAGGATTTTAAGACCTTAGGCCCGGGTTCGTCGTGACCTGGATTTATTAGTAGGATTTTAAGACCTTAGGCCCGGGTTTGCCGGGACCTGATTTTATTTGTAGGGTTTTAAGACCTTAGGCCCGGGTCCGCCGGGACCTGGATTTATTAATAGGGTTTTAAGACCTTAGGCCCAGGTTCGTCGTGACCTGGATTTATTAGTAGGATTTTAAGACCTTATGCCCGGGTTTGCCGGGACCTGAGTTTATTTGTTTGGTAAAAAAAAACTGAGATGCTTGAATGTAGATGTTTTTATTGATAATCTTGGTGTAATACATAATAATCATGGAGCTGATAGTTTGAGTTGGGTGTTCCGAACACATGCCCACTTTAGATGCTAAGATGAGTGCGTAGAGATGAGGTTGGGGCTGCAC
This sequence comes from Moricandia arvensis, assembly GCA_905132765.1. Taxonomy (NCBI): domain Eukaryota; kingdom Viridiplantae; phylum Streptophyta; class Magnoliopsida; order Brassicales; family Brassicaceae; genus Moricandia; species Moricandia arvensis. Next base: position 50,901 of record CAJHQP010001907.1, read on the forward strand.
TCATGACGGAGCTGCCTACGTACCCAGTCAAGGGATCAAGCCAGACGTAGTTCGATGAATTTTAGGTACCTAATGGTAATATTTCTTGAGATTCATGGCATTCCATGATCGGATTTCAGGTACCCCGGTTCGTACCTTCAGGAGCCTGTAAACGCCTGGTCGTATCACGTGGATGATTTGGTAGGGGCCTTCCCAATTAGTCCCTAGTTTTCCGGCGTTTGGCTCTTTGGTATGATTAAAAACTTTCCTGAGTACCAGGTCTCCTACGGTGAATTGTCGGGACCTGACCTTGGAATTGTAATGTCGAGCCATTGCTTGCTGGTAATTCTGGATGCGAAGCAAGGCTTGTTCTCGTCGTTCCTCGATGAGGTCGAGGTGATCTGATAAGAGTTGATTGTTAGTTTCGGGATTTGCCGTACAGAGCTCTCGGCGGAGGCTTCCTGTGACGGTTTCAGCTGGGACAACGGCTTCTATCCCGTAGGCTAGGGAGAAAGGGGTTTCTTCCGTAGCTCTTCGTGGGGTGGTTCGGTATGCCCATAGCACTTCGGGTAGTCTTTCGGACCACGAACTTTTATCGACTCCGAGGCGTTTCTTGAGGTCTGCTAATACCGATTTATTGGCGGCCTCTGCCTGGCCATTTCCCTGAGGGTATCGTGGTGTTGACATGGTTAGACGAATTTTCCACTTGTCGCAGAAGTCTTTAAAGTCGTTAGATATGAACTGTGACCCGTTATCGGTTACGATTTCGTATGGGACGCCGTGGCGGCAAATGATGTCTCTCCATACGAGCCGTTCGGTTTCGACTTTAGTTACCTGTTGGAGGGCTTCAGCTTCTATCCATTTTGTGAAGTAGTCTGTTAGGACTAGTAAGAAGCGTAGCTTCTGCCTTCATGTTCCTGATGCGACCAGTGGTCCTACGATATCCATGGACCATCTCATGAACGGGTATGGGGCGGATATTGAAGATAATTTTTCCGACGGTTGATGTATAAAAGGTGCATGCCTCTGGCATTTATCGCATAAGGATGAGTAAACCTCGCAGTCCGTAATAATGGTGGGCCAGAAATAGCCTTGCCTTTTGATTCGGATAGCTAAGGCTCTACCACCGGAGTGGCTTCCACAAGAACCGTCATGCATTTCTTTCATGAGTTTAATAGCGTCGAGGCCGTGGACGCATTTCAGGTAAGGTCCCGATACGCTTCGTTTATACAAGATAGATTCCATTATGCAGTATCTTGCGCTTATTGCTTTGAGTTTTCGCGCTTCCCATTTATGGGGGGGGACCTTGCCCTCCGCAATATACTGCATGATTGGGATTCTCCAGTCCTCCCTCCCTATGATTTTGTCGTGAAGGGATGAAGGAAGTCCTTGTGCGGGATTGGATTCTTGGATGTTATTGCGGCCGGAGGTCGTGCCTCCAGGGATAATCCTTTGGTTAGGTCTCCTGGGACCTAATTCCGGAGGATTGTCGTTATCTTCCAAGGTACGAGTCGTGTCCTCGGCTGAAATTTCTGGTTCGGGGGAGTATCTCGTTCTGCGAGTGTTTACTCCGAGGACAAGTGTGCTCGGAGGCTGGGTTATGCCCCCGGTGGTATGTTTTCTGAATTTGCGAGTTTTGGTTTTCGGGAACCAGAATGTTGTTAGGACTTGGGTTGCTGCTGATTCGGAAGCACCATTTTCTGTTCGCTCTTTGGGTTTGTTATCGATCTCAGCTTTGGTAGCTATATTGATGCTTGGTTTTTCGATCCCCTCTACGGGTATGATTCGTTTTACTAGGGGATCTGATGTGGATGCCAATGCGGCCAACGCATCTGCTGAGGAGTTCTCTCCTCGTGGGATTCTTGTTAGCTCAAATTTGCTGAACTGATTGGTGAGGCTTTGTACGACTTCGAGGTATGCCCCCATTCTTTCGTCCCTTGTTTCATACTCCCCATGGAACTGGCTAGCTACCAGCTGTGAGTCACTGTAGGCGTTCAGCTCTCGGATTCCGAGGCTTAGGGCGAGTCTTAATCCTGCGATCAGTGCTTCATATTCGGCCTCGTTATTTGAAGCATTAAATCCGAGCCTGAAGGATTGCTCGATGGTTTCTCCGGCTGATGAGGTCAACCTTAGGCCAATTCCAGAACCTTGTTTCGATGAGGCTCCGTTGACATGCAGGCTCCATTCTGGAGTTTCGGCTCTTGGGTCAAGTTGTTCGGACGATAGTTCGATAATAAAGTCAGCGAGGACCTGAGCTTTTATGGCTACTCTAGGTCTATATTCGATGTCGTATTCGCTGAGCTCTATGGCCCACTTAGCCAATCGTCCCGATTGGCTAGGGCTGTGCAGAATCGTGCGTATTGGTTGTGAGGTCATTACCACGATCGTGTGTGATTGGAAGTAAGGTCGTAGCTTTCTGGCGGCTGTTACAACCGCCAGAGCTAACTTCTCCATAGCAGGGTATCTGGTCTCGGCGTCTATTAGGATTTTGCTCGTGTAATAGACGGGTCTTTGCTCGTTCTGTTCCTCTCGTACCAATACGCCACTCACTGCGGCAGTTGATACGGCGAGGTATAAGTACATGGGTTCTCCTGTTACTGGTTTGGATAGGATCGGGGGCTCGGAGAGGTAAGCTTTCAGTTGTTTGAAAGCTTCCTCGCATTTCTCGTCCCATAGGAACTTCTTATTATTTTTTAGAAGTTTGTAGAACGGGAGGCATTTATCGGTGGACTTAGATATAAATCGATTCAAGGCTGCGATTCGTCCAGTCAATCTTTGTACCTCCCTGGTTGTCTTGGGTGACGGCATTTCCAAAAAGGTCGCTATCTGTTTTTGGTTGGCTTCGATACCTCTTTCGGTGATGAGGTAACCGAGAAATTCGCCCGAAGGCACCCCAAAGGTGCATTTTGCGGGGTTTAATTTCATATCGTATTTGTTGAGGACATCGAAGCACTCTTTTAGGTGGGAAATGTGATTTTCCCCAGCTGAGGATTTGACCAGCATGTCATCGATGTATACTTCCATGGTTTTTCCGAGCTGTCCAGCGAACATTTTGTTCACAAGCCTTTGATAGGTAGCTCCGGCGTTTTTTAATCCGAACGGCATTACCTTGTAGCAGTAGGTCCCGCGTTCGGTTATGAATGCAGTTTTCTCTTGATCTTCAGGATTCATCATTATTTGATTATATCCCGAGAAGGCATCCATAAAGGACAAGAGCTGATGGCCAGCTGTCGCCTCGACGAGGCGATCGATGTGAGGTAATGGGAAGCTGTCTTTTGGGCAAGCCTTGTTTAGGTCGGTGAAATCTACACAGATCCTCCACTTCCCGTTTTTCTTTTTCACTACTACGGGGTTAGCTAGCCAATCGGGGTAGTGTACTTCTCGGATGGACCCTGCTTTCGTTAGTCGATCTACTTCGTCGTTGACAGCTTGGGCCTTCTCGAGGCCTAGCTTACGGCGTTTTTGTTTGATCGGTCTGAAAGTAGGATCTACGTTAAGCTTGTGAGTTGTGACACTTGGGTCTATGCCCTTCATGTCACTGGTGGTCCATGCGAATGTTTTAACGTTGTTTTTCAAGAAGTCGATTAATTCCTTCTTCATTTCGAGAGGTAGCTCCGATCCGATGTTCACTTGTTTCTCGGGATCGGAATCGTCAATGCTAACTCGTTCGGTCAGATTCCTAGGAGGACCTCGAATATTTTGTTGCACCTCTCGGCCTTCCTGGATCTGTAATTGCTATTGGGGTGATTCTTTGAGGATTCCAAATCCTCCCAAGTAACAGATCCTGGAGATCTTCTGGCTACCTCGTACGGTGGTTATTCCGTCAGGTGTTGGAAATTTCACGCATTGGTGGTAAGTGGAGGCTACTGCCTTCATCTTGTGGATCCAGGGTCTTCCTAGGATCGCATGGAATGGAGAGGGCTTATCGATGACTACAAAATTGGTCATTTTCATAATTCCTCCAGCTATGACCGGGAGCTTAATAGTTCCCAACGGGGTGACTGTTTCCCCGGAGAAGCCTACGAGGTTAGCTTTTTGACCAATAATTTCATAGTCATCTATTTCCATTCCTTTCAGGGCGTTATAGAAGATAAGGTCGACTGAGCTTCCGGTGTCGATCATTAGCTTAGGCACCTCGTAACCTGCTATGTTCAGGGTGACGATTAGGGCATCATCGTGAGGTCTGTCGAGATCTGATGTCTCGCTTTCCCAGAAAGAAATCTTAGTGTTGGATTCGGGATTGGGAGGTTTAGATTGGGTATTAGAAATAGCCTTCCGCACATGGCTCTTGATCGAATTAACTGAGTCTTGACATATTTCGGAGCCTCCGAGGATATAATCCACTCTTGAGCTAGGGCTCGAATGAGGCGGTGGTTTGCTCAAAAGGGGCTCGATTTGTAGACTCTTTCCTTGGGGAAATTTCCCAAGAATCATGTCGACTCTTTTCTTGGGAGCTGGCGGTGGCGAATCTATTTCCTTCTCAGGTGACCTTTCACGTTTTGGTGAGGTGTCTCTGGGACCTCTTTTCTGATGAGGAGGTGGTTTTTTGAGTTCCACGTTTTTCAGCTCCCCAGCTACGAACTTAGCTGCCAACTGTCGTTGGAGGTCCCAGCATTCTTCGGTTGAATGTCCTTTTCGATCATGGTAAGAACAGTGTTTGTTCTCATCGTAGCCTTTCGACCAGGGGGTTTTGCTTGTCGTGGCAACGGGTTTTTCCTGTTGGACTTCCTCGACAGCGTAAGAGTGTTCTCCCTGGGTCTGATTATTTCGGGAGCTTCCTCTTCTAGAGGATCCTTTTGCTTCCGAGGTTTCGCCTTTCGGGTGGTTCTGGGATTTCTTATGGATTTTATCCAACAGAGCTGTTTCCTCCTCCAAGGTAACGTATCTCGATGCTTTGTGAAGAGCATCATCGATAGTTGGGGGAGGGTTAAGCGTTAGCTCGGACCAGAATTCCGATTTGTACCAGAGGCCTCTTCTAAGGGCTTCAATGGCGACTTGATCGTTGGGGTTCGAGAGTTTAGTTCGGACTGCTCTGAATTTCTCGATGTAGGTCCGTAATGAATCTCCCATTCCTTGTCTGATTTTCCAGAGGTCAGCCTCGGAAGCTTGTTTGAGGATATGGGTCGAGTATTGTTTCATGAAGGCGTTGGTGAGCTGGTCAAAGTTATCTATTGAGTTCGGCTCGAGGCTTGAAAACCATTCTAGGGCTGTTCCGACTAGGTTCTCAGCAAAAGTTCTGCAATAACCTGCTTTGCACTCTTCTCTCGTGAAGTGAGCTTTCACTATTGCTAAGCGGAAGGCCCTTAAGTGAGCCTTTGGGTCTGAGGTCCCGTCATATTCGGGGATCTTAATTTTCAGGGTATCTCTTATGTGGAAGTTAGCGATTTTGTTTGTGAATGGGGTTCCACGGGTTTCCTCAATCAGGCTCTCGATTTCGGGAGCTGAGCTTGTTGCTTTGTGTACTTGAGCGTTCAACTTTTGGAGAGCTGCGTGAGTTTGCTCCATGTACCGGCGGATAGCCTCGGGTCCTCCTAGAGGAAGGACGGTTGGGTCGTCGAGGTGAACTTGATGAGGAAATTCCCGATGGAGTCGAGCGTCGTCGCTTTCCCAAGCGTTGGGTGAACTAAATGGCTCACTAACTCTAGGGTCATTTCGAGGGACGCGACCTGGGGGGTGAGCTGTAGGGTCAGCTTCTGTCCTCAGGTGGATTTCTCGATTAGGGACTACGCTCCCATTTTGGTGGGCTGGAGCCGGTGTTCTTCCCCTGGGTGGGAAAAGCATTCCTTCTCCAGACCTGAGAACTGGTGGCGGAGGCGGTAATCGTATGCTCTGTTCGGGAACCCTAGTGGGTGTAGAGCTCGTCGTCGCTACGTTATTTCCCATAGCGCTAGTTACAGGTGGACTGAATACTGGGGTTGTCCCAGTATGAGGTGTCTGGGGAGTGTGTTCTTGCCCATCACGAGCAGTGCTGTTTGGGGAAAAATCCAGGCGTCCGCGAGGGAAGGTGGATTCGGTCAGTCGGTCTCGGAAGGTGACTCCCGATCCTTGTCGCTGCGACAGATGAGTTGTCTCGGTTAGAGATCTAGTCACTTCCTCGAACCGTTGTTGTCGGGCATTTAGCTGCTGCATCGTGCGCTCATTATCCTGAGCTCTTTCTACCAGTTGTACCATCATTCGACGTATCTCGGATAGCTGAGCTTCCGAATGATTCGGAATAGGTTGACGCTGTAGATTTTCGGGGTGTGTGACCCCCGAGTTGTTTCCACCGGAAGACCTTGGGTTGGTCATTCCAGTTTGATCCGGTTGAGCGTTAGCTGGAAGCTGTTGCTCGGATCGGTGATCGGCGGGTCGAGGCTCTGGATTCTGGGGATCCGAATCTCTCCTGTTTGGTGAGCCGTCGATCTGGATCATGGGATCAGGAATGGATGGGCTCGTGGCTTGGTTGGATGGATTCATTCTTTAAGTTACGGAGTGAAGGATTCAATTATCTCTCTCCCCACAGACGGCGCCAAAATGTGAGGAATAAAACTCACTATTTAGTTTTATGATTAGATTCAGGTTGGGGGAAGACAATCGTGGGTTGAATCCTTTTAGAATTTAAAGAATGAATAATGTTGTATTGATGAATAAGGGTTACAAAGATGATTAAGATGAATACAAAGAAATCTCTAATTTTCGATGATAATGATCCTCAAAGTTCCCTTTAACTCGTAGACCCCCCTCCTTTAAATAGTCTCAGGTCACGTTTAACTTCTTCTGATTAGTCTCCGAGATTTCCTCCGTAAGTTGAGGGATTTGCAACAGCTTCCTTTTGACCGAATCATACGCCTCCGTTTCTGTATCCTGAGCTGTTTTATTAAGCTTCCTGCGAGGGGAGCTGGTCCTCTTCCTCGTGACCTCTTTTCCGTGACCTCTTTTATCCAAATCCTTAGGAGTAGCCTCCGTCGTTAGGTGAGCTCTCTTCTCTTCGGAAGAGATAATTCTAGCGTGGCCCATTATCGAGCTTATTCTGACTGTTCCGCTGATTCCAGATAACGGGCCATATTTGGGCCCAACAATCCCTTATAAGCTCTACATGCTCATGAATAATCTTGGAGGTGTGAGATGACGGGAGGAGTACTGATGAGGTGATTTCAAGGTAGGCAAACTTGATAGTGGTCTCCTCATCTTTCTACTTTCGTTTCTTCAGCATGTCAACGATTAGTTCTACGGTGCAAGACTTCATTGATTCAAATAGTTCATTCTAATAAAGCTTCTTATTAAGAAGATTTTTCATTTTTCTTTTAGTAGCATCGTGAATTATCCCAAAATTCTAACAAGTCACTACTACAAACTCTCAAAGTGAGAAACAAACATGTCTTTCGGCAAATAAAATCCAGATTTCATACATTTTCTAAGCCTTGAGAAGCCTAACAATAAAAGCGCCAAAGAATGGGGGGGGGGGTCATTGAGTGCTAGTATCTTACCCAAAGTTGAGTTGGGCAAAAACTTTAACTTTACTGGTTCTAGGGCATCAATAATCGATTTCATCCTTTTAATCTTGTGATATGAGTTGATCATTCCGCCAATGGGTTCTTCACCCTGCGCAAACATCCTCAAAGGTAGTTTAGGTTCCTCCATCACTATATCGACTAAGAATTGTGGTAAAACAATGTTCTCAAAACAAAAAAGTAAGATGAATAGAGATGAAAATGAATGTTTCTCTTTTGGTTTCTATTAACAAAATGTCGATTGCACTTTTTTGGAAAAAAAAAGTTTATAAATTATTTTTACCGGTTAAAGTCAATACGTCTGAGACTAACACTGACACTGCTAAAGGCAGATCGAGTAGTATATGGTAAAACCAGAAGAATTTAGATGAGTAAAGAGCTGATGGTAGTTCTCTAATATCTTGACCCGGACTGGAACACGATGATGACAACGGTGCTGGGTGGTGCTTATGACAAGCATACTTTCATCCTATTGAGACTTTCTCTTTAGGTTACTATATACTATATATGGCGTGAGAGAAACAAGCGGAGGCACACCATCAATTCACGGCTGGTAACACAGCTAGTCAGGATATTGACTCCACTCAGAGATCGTATCATATCTACAAACTACTTCTCTAAGTTAAAAACGGAAGAGCTGTTGTGAAGGTGGTTTGGTGCTCACATTCATTAATTTTTGAGATTTGATGGAAACAATTTTATGATAGTTTTTACTTTATACTTGTACGTATATCTTTTAAATCATGATCATTAAATTGAACATTTAACTAAAAGATAAGAGTATATAGCCATTATATATATTTTTTTAATGGTTTTATTTTTTAAATTTGAATTTTCTTTAACTTAATTTTCGTTTTTAGGTTAATTCTGTTTAAATTTTCAAAAAAAAATCTATGTTTTGCTTGCTTATGTCTCTTAATATTAGAATTTATCAATTTATTTTTAAGAAATTAGTATCTTTGCCAGGCTTTTTATATTTCTGGTTTGATCTTTCAAGTTTTAATTAAATTTTAGATGACAAAAATTTAGATTTATGTAAGATAAAATTAAGAATATGGTATGAAAAAATATACTGTAATGTAAAACTAATGTTTGAAAAATTAATAAATTACTTTTTGAACTACTTTTTGTATAATTGAGAAAGTATAATCCCAAATAAACACAAATTTAAACAACGAGATGAATGCAACAATATTAATAAAGGCACGCAATAATTGGCTTGAAATGACTAGAGCCAACTAATTTCCAACCAAAGTTGGTCAAAGCCAAATAAAACCCCCAGCTCTCCATGAGACCGAAGAGAAACCCATCCAAATGGTTCAGACAATCGTGGACCCCACGCGCCGTTCTCATCTCTCAACACTTGATATTGTCTCTCTCTCTAATTAACTTTGATTAATTTTGGTCAACTTTTTAGTTAACCATGGTTAGCTAGCAATAATTCGATTTCCAATATTATTTTATGTACCACTGATTACATCTGCGTCTGCCTAAGTTTTTGTTATTTGTAAATTGTGACATCTTAACTTTTATTTGTTACATGGATTACCGATATTAATTTAGGAAACTACTATGATTGCCATATAAATAAGGCATAAACACAATATTTATTAAATTTAAATAATTAATAACAACAGAGGCAAGGCAATGATGGTGGAGAATGTTTTAAAGGACAGAAAAGAGGAAGCATCTTAATGAAACCCACAAGATAACCCCAACCACATATTATCATGATGGCTCATGCATCTTAATTAAGCTTTCATTTTCTCCAAATATTTTAACTTATTATACCAATTAGATCACACCCACTCACATACATCTCCTTCCAAATTTCTCAGACGCTTACTATGCGCGTGGATACTACTTCATTTAAGTTCCTTAATACAGTTTCTACTAACTTTATTAATGGTGAAGCTTTGTACTGATGTACTCGTACCAATACCAAATGTGGTTTGTCAATCTTGTTTTATATGTGAACAAATTATTATAATATGTAAAGAAAATTTATGTTAAATGGAAATCTATGTTTAAGTTTTTTGCTTAGGACCTATTTGAAAATTTGAAAATCTGAAGAAAATGTACATACGTGAACCTATTCTTGAGATTAGTTCGGACTTTTCCAAAAGTATGGAATGACTCTAGAGTAATAAAAAAACAGAATTAATATATTTTTCCTTATGCCGTGGTACTCGCGTATAGTTCACGCCCGTGGAGAAGAAGAAGACTGAACTGGATTTATCTGGCCAGTCCAAAACACACAAAACGACATAAAATTCTCAAAGAGATGAGATTTTGAAAAATGAGATATTTTATTAATATATATTTGTAAGAGTTTAGGTTAGACAAGTGACTACATCTACATACATATATGATATATCTATACATACAGAAAGAAAAATTTCTTCTTCTTTAATGCTTTATTTTAGTCTCACCTTCTCCTTATACTTTTTATCATTTCCCTTTCTCCTCCCATTTTAGTCTCTCTTCAACCCTCCTCTCTCACTATTTTCTAGTTTATAATTTTGTGTGCTCAAAAGAAAACATATATAAAATCTACATAGAAGAGAAGCTTTATTTTAATCTTGTTGTGTGTGTGTTGTGTTTTTTTTTATATATTTTCTTTTACAAATTAAAATCTCTATACTTTGCTTTTGATGTGAGCATGGCTGGTCTTGATCTAAGCACATCTTTTCGTTACGTTAATCACCAGCAGCTCCATCGTCCCGATCTCCACCTTCACCACAACACCTCTTCCGGTGACGTCACTCCCGGCGCCGGATTAGGTCACTTCACCGTCGACGACGAGGAACACAACCATCAAGGTCTTGACTTAGCTTCAGGTGGAGGAGGAGGATCAGGAAGCTCCGGAGGAGGAGGAGGAGGAGGTCACGGAGGAGACGTTGTTGGCCGTCGTCCACGTGGCAGACCACCTGGATCCAAAAACAAACCGAAGCCTCCGGTGATAATCACGCGGGAGAGCGCAAACACACTTAGGGCTCACATTCTTGAAGTAACAAGCGGCTGCGACGTTTTCGACTGCGTTGCGACTTACGCTCGTCGAAGGCAGCGAGGGATCTGCGTTTTGAGCGGTAGCGGAACGGTGACTAACGTCACCATACGTCAGCCATCCGCGGCTGGAGCGGTTGTGACGCTACAAGGAACGTTTGAGATTCTTTCCCTCTCTGGATCGTTTCTTCCTCCTCCGGCTCCTCCCGGAGCAACGAGTTTGACTATATTCGTGGCCGGAGGACAAGGACAGGTCGTTGGAGGAAGCGTTGTCGGTGAGCTCACGGCGGCTGGACCGGTGATTGTAATCGCTGCCTCGTTTACTAACGTTGCTTATGAGAGACTTCCTTTGGAAGAAGATGAGCAGCAACATCTTGGAGGAGTAGGAGGATCTAACGGTGGAGGTAATTTGTTTCCCGAGGTTGCTGGCGGCGGTGGAGGAGGAGGAGGACTTCCGTTCTTTAATTTACCGATGAATATGCAACCAAATGTGCAACTTCCGGTGGAAGGTTGGCCGGGGAATTCAGGTGGAAGAGGTCCTTTCTGATGAGTATATATACCGGCGGAGGAAGCTTTTCCGGCCAAGAATTTGCGAGAGTGAAGAAAGGTTAGAGAAGTTTCTAATGGACTAATGAATTTCAAATTTATCATCGTGATTATGGACATTCTCTTGTTCATTATGTTAAGCTTAGGGTTTTATTTTCTGTTCTTTTTTTACGTTTGGTAGAATTTTATGTTTCAAAGGATTTTATGTTTCAATCCTTTTAATTTCTCCTTCTGTGAAACTCTATTTGTGTTCGTCTGAGATGAATTATCCTCCATCTTTCTTCATATATAATCACTTCTTATGCCACAAATTCGATATTGATAGTCAATTGGAATTTGACTAAAGGTTATATTGGTTATGAATACAATTGTTGCACTAAATATGTTTGTTGGTGGTAGTTAAAATCCAGGTTCTTTTGTGTTTTGGTCAGTAAAACATATATTTTAGGGGGGTTTGGTGATAGATTTTTATCACTTAAATATTTGTTTTCTAGTATTTTTTCTCAAATAGAAACAATGTGAAACTACTATAAGTTTAAAATAAAAAATACTGCTTATATGGATATTCTTCTTAATTGCTCTTATATTGGAATTATATATGCATATATAGATATAGGTATACTACATGTGATTGTACATATATATATGTGCGTCACATGGTGATAACATATATATAAACATACATGATACATCATTGTGTTGTCTATGATTTGGTGTCAATTCAACATTGCTTTTCATTTTCTTGAAGCCCTAGCTATCATATCTATAGTAATAATACCATTCTGTTCTGGTTTTATCATGAGGAATGGAAGTCAAACAATGAAACCATTCTTAGTTATTTGTATTATATTTTTCCATTTTTTCTGAAATCATGTTGCGTTGCAGGTTTTGCTATACTTAGTTATACTTACTTTGTGCCTCTCTCTCTCTAATATATATATATATATATATATATATAGGACGTAGATATTTGGAGAAAACACACTTTAGTGAAAGATAAATATTTAGTTCTTGGATGAGTATGAAAAATTACTAATATATATGGTCTTTTAGTTCATTCTGTATTTTCATTATCTCTTTACATATCAATGCCTGATTCCCATAAGTGTGGATGAAATTAAGTTTGCTTTTGTAGGGATGATGATTGTTTTTTCTTCTCGTTTAACTCTTCTAAATTAGATCCATATGCTTATAATATTTTAACTAAATTGTTAATTATTTTATGGGAATCTCGTATTGGAAGCAGACTTATTAAGTTATTAAACCGATGTGCGCTGTGGTGCTTATCTGTAAGGGAATTTTCTTTTGATTAATCAGTTGAGCTTTTCTGGAAATTATATTCTCTGGAAAAGTTCCCTAGTTATGCTATCTTCTTATTTTTATATTCCTGTGTTTTAATTGATTTAGAGAAATGTTTTACTAAACGTAATATGTAATGCATGAGGGAATATATACTTAGTTATTTTATTTTCGAACCCATTTTTATCATATTTTTCCTATCGTTCATTAAAAATATTTCTTTCTCTTGTAACACTATTTTCTCGCTAGACATATTTCATGTGTAGAGGGTGGATATATTTTTCAATTTTTCTTAATTTTAGTTAACATTTAATTTCCTTATTTTACAGTTTTATATGTATATGTATTTATATGTCAGCGGCTAATATAATACATAAGACAACACTGAACATTTTGTCCCAAAACAACGTAAATCATATTTTTAGAACACATATTATATACCAAATTAAGCATGTTATGGAAGCAAAACATTCTTCCAGACTACGTTTAATAATTATTTATGATAAAGTTTTGAAAGGGCATAATTAATATAGTGAAGATGAAAAATATGGTTGTTTATATTTAACATGATTGTGTTACATGAATATTTTAGTAGATACATTAAATGTTGGGAAAATTTGGAAAAATACATCAATATAAGATTTTATTTCGAAAATTACACTCTTATTCAGTTATAGTTTTACATTAAAATATAGTTTTAAAATTTCAAACAAATTAGTTATAGTTTTACATTAAACCAAAGATAAAAATGTCTTTTCACATATAAAAAACTGCAGTTTTCAAAAAGAGAATAATAGATGTATTTTTAAAATTGTAATCCTTCAATAAGTTATTTTTCAAACTATCCCTTAAATTGTTGGTAAGATTAGTCTGGAGTTGTGATAAGATATATATAATAATAATACACACATTACTAAGACAAATATTAACTATGTCAAGCTTTTTAGATATTATATAAAATGGTTAATGTAAGAATTATTTTCTAAGGTTTTGAGCGTAACATTGGCTTATTTGTACTTAGGAAACCATTTGAGAGAGCAACCAATTTTTCATTGAAAATTTGAGGCATTCTATATATATATATATATATATATATACTAGCAAGACTATAATTATCTGACTGGTTAACTTTATCGAAGTAAAAATATCTTTTTTGACAAAACCCTTAAAATGAAGTTTTAGATGCTCTAACTTTTATTGGCTGAAATAAGTTTCGAAGTAAAAACCTACTACATGTTATAGTTGTTTCAACCAATTTAGCAAGAAATTCAACAAAATTTTAGTCTAAACTCATCTTCAATAATACCAATAGCCATCCACCAGTGACATAATGCCTTTTCACCTTGAATAATGTTTTAAGGAGAGAGATTATATTAAATTAAATATTATTTTCAATTTCAATTAGAAAATAATGATATATATCTATAAATCTATATATATATATCTATTTTGACAATTCGTAATATGTTTAATATTTTATCATTTGTTGTATTGAGGTGTATTGTGTTTAGATAGATGATAAAAGATGTTTTGGATGATAAAAGATATAGTTTATAGAAACCAAAATTAAATAATTTTTTTGAAAAACACGACTTATTCTAATACATAAGAAGTGTTGATTAATTGGTACCTTAAGAAGAAGCTGGCAGGAGAATCAATTCCAACAACTCCTAGAAAAACTATATACTTATGTTCTCATTGACGACTAAATTAGTTTAAAATAATTTAGAACTTTCTAGAAGAAATCTAAAATTAATTGTAGAAATTATTTAGTATTAGAAATAGAACCCTTCATTAGAGAAAAAAAGAAAGTTGTGATAATTTTAGTTTTTATAAAAACTGTGGTAGTTTTGTATATACATATATATAAGTGAATTAAAATAAATTTTGTCTTTCTAATCTTATTTTCTATTTTGTTTTTTTGTTTATAAAATCTTAATGTTTCTAATGTCTTTTTTTTATGAAATATTAACCTTACTCACGATTATAAATGCTTCTATTATAAGCTCTTTATTTTTAGTAAAATACACAATATGATGAGTTGAAGTTTAAATTTGGACAGTAAAGTGAAAAAATATAAGCAAAAATTGTAACCTTATTAGATCTATGATTTCAATGTTGCTGTGAACTCAAATTTGTATTAGGATAAGTGTAGGGCAGCGTAAGAGCATTTCCAACCTCATTTCAATTTTACTTTAAAATGGAGTTTATAATAACAAATGTTTCAACCCTAATTCATTTTTTACTATACAATAGAGTAATGCAGTTATTTATTATTCATTATTCCATTTTCACTCTTGAATAAAGTAGACTTGAAGCAAAATCAATTTCATTATGAAGTTACTACATTTTATAGGAACACAAAGTTTTACATTAGAGATGCTCTAACTTTTACTGGGAAATAAGTTCACATCAAATTTTATAGTTGTTAGAAAGAAAAACAAAATATAAGTTAGTTACTTTATTACTATTAACTAATACAAAATTTACCTAATACTAAACGGATGGATCTAATAAGTTAGAAACTTGAAACATATTTGAAATTAAGAAAACAAAATTTTAGTCGCTATAATTTTTGGAAAGCAAAACAACGATAACTGCAAATGGAAAAAAATGATTCTGGCCGATGTTAGTTTTGTAATGTATCCTCTAGGGTTCACGCTTTCTAATTTCAGCTTAATCTTAAGAACTAGTTTTAATATACTTTTCTTGGGTTGAAGGTCTCCAGGTATTTAACTTCAACCACATGACGATAAAAACAACAGTCCATATTCCTTTCTCATCATATTTTCTTGTGTAACCATGAGGCTAACAATAATATAGCATAATGTCAATGAATTTATAAATTCTGTTTGGTGCCTTTCCAAGTTGAGCTGGATATGTTTTTGCTCGCTGGGCTTAGTAACCCACATTATAAAATCATGTTTGGGAATCAAACCTTTGAACTACACATTGGAAGTCCAAATCTGGCATGTCATCTTTGTTCATTAATTTGTTTGACATGTGAGCTTCTCTGTTCAAGTGAACGCCGGGAGAATGCATGCACCATCCTCATCACTTAGTCATCAGAATCGGTTTGAGCCCCAAGCAAAGTTTCAGGTCTCCTCTCTCATGGATGTTATAGATTTATATACCTAGGCCTATAAACATGCTGTCAAAAAGCCCTTGAAACCCATTTGAGATGTATTTTCTAGTACATTTTTGAGTTAAAAAAAACATTTAGAGAACATGTGGGTTTTGAAATTGGTACTAGCATTCTAAATATATACACAAAGAGACTTTTGAAAAGTTCTCATCATCATCTTCGTCATCATCTTATGAATGTGATAGCTTTGTCTTATGTTTCCATTTGATCTTCTTCTAAGCCTTTTTCTTGTTAATTAGGGTTGGAGTCACAGAGAGCACACCAATGAGAAAGAGAGTTGCCATCGAGCTGAAATCATAGAGATCTCCCAATGATTTTAGCTCTCCAAGAGCAATCCCAGCCTGTGCCACAGAACCAAACACATTACAATCAGAAAACATTCATACTCATTGAAGCCGTAAGATTGAAAACAAGTGATGATCATACCCGGACAGTGACATATGCAGCAGGAATCAGACCGATGAATGTAGCGAGAAAGAAGATATGGTAAGGAACATCAACAATGGGAGAAGCAACATTGATGAAAGTGTTGGGCAATGTTGGTGTTAATCTCAAGAACAGCATGTAGTTCAGCAACCCATCTTTCCTTCTTGCAACCTAAAAAACCAAAACACTCTTTGATGATTATTAATCGAACCGTACTTACCCCAACCAAACCAAAATTTTCAATTTTTTTGGGTTCAAGTTAGGTTTATTGTTCGATTCAATTCAGCAATTTTTTTTTTTCAAAAAAGTAAAGCTATCGGTGATCAGTTAGTTCTGTTTTTAATGTTTATTATACAAAAATTCTAACCAAATTATATCAAACCAAACCAAACTATATCCAAATTTTGAATCAAATTAACAAAAATTACCCAAATTTTCAACCAACTTAAACTAGAAACTAATGAAAATCGAAAATTCGGTTGAATTTGATTGATAATTCTCTCAAATAGTTTTTTCTTAATAATTTTCTGTTACCAAAATAACCTAATGACCAAAATAAGTTTCGATAAAAAAACATTCCTAGCCGTTGATTTATAAATATATATAAAAAAAAAAATAATGAATAAGAAAAAAAAAACCTTGTGCGAACCGAACTAACCGTATAAACCAAACTCTCGTGCCTAATTCATATCGGCAATAAGGACAAAAACGATTTTGTCTTTTATTTTGTTTCTTTCCAAACCTGATCTTGGAAGAAGACGAGCTTGTCGGGCCAAAGAGAGAGGATCAAAGGTCTACCAATGAGCTTAGAGAGGAAGAAGCAAGAGGAAGCACCAGCTGTTGCGGTGGAGACAACAAGAACCATTCCTTTGAAAACTCCGAAGAGAGCACCAGCAAGCAAAGACATGAACACAGTTCCCGGAATCATAAATGTCTGCATAAATACATACACCAAAGAATATCCGACAAGAACTTGAACTGTGTAATCACTTGTGTAAATCTCCAGGTTGTCTCTGCAACACACACAAAAGCTCAACATGTTAAAAATCAAAACTTTCATTCATTCATCTAATCATCCCTTAATCTAGACCAATGTTCTTTAGATTTTGTCTCAAGATTCATCCGTCCTAAAGATTGCAATTTACTAAAAACCCAGAAGCAATTAATTAACAAAAAAAACAATAACTATTGACCTGAGGATCTGAAGGTCTTGGAGATTACGAGGTAGCTTGAGGAAGCTGTAATCAGATTGAGGCATTGTGAGATAGACACAACCAAGGCTAACCACAAACCCCAAAACGACGCCAGAAGCTGCCGTTAACTCCCAAAAGCTCAGAGAATATCTTCTCGGAGTCGCCGGAACAATGCCGCTGATTGTTGTTTCTCCTCCTCCTCTCTCCATCTCTCTTTCTATCTCTCTCTTCTAATAAAGATCGGGTCGAAAAGATAGAGAGAGAGAGAAGAAAGGGGATATAGAGGAAGTTCTCTGTGTCTCTGTCTTTCTCCAAATCTGAACGACAGAGAAAGGTTGAAGAAGGAGAAGAGAAAATTAAAGGAATATTTTCATTTTCATTTTCATTTTCAAGGATTTGTTTGGATTTTTGTAAATCTAATTAAAAATAAATAATAAAAACCTAATTTTGTAAAAACCCACATGTGGCCCTAAATATCTCGTGCTTTACAAATGTATCCCCAAATTTATAGACGTGTTTGTCGTATACCCTAATCATTATAAAACGTTTTTTTGTTGATTTTTTTTTAATATAATTTGCGAGATTAGTAATAAAAATTGTTGCTTGAACAATGAAATACCAAAGAGAAACTTATGGTTTTTTGGACCAGTAACTCTCTCTTTTCTTTAGAGAGAAGAAGTTCTTTCTACTTCCCTCTTACCAAATTGTGAATCTTTTAGAGGGATAAAGATTATAATCCTTTGTTGTAATATACTATAAGCTTCTGTTTTCGCATATTGGATTTTCGTATTCGCTTTGGCGATTTTTTCTTTATCTTCGGCTTATCTGAGCTTTGTTTCCGTCGCAAAACTTTTGTTGTGTTCTTTTACTTATCTCTCATTGTTCTTAGTTTTATACTGTTTGATTTTGAGGGCTTTGCTTCCTTTCGTTAGTTATGCTCAGATTCTTGATCTATAAAGGTCTTAATCTCTGTTTTGCTTAGTTTAAACAAAGTCTCATTGAAAATCAAGCATCTGTGGTTTGGAATTTGCTTTGGTGATCTATACAAAATCAGAAGAGTTGGAGTTGTCTTTTATATGGCAATGTTTCAACACATGTTTTGTAACATTAACTAAAGTTTCCTCTGGATCTCACTTCTAACAAGCCGAAGAAAAGTCATTTTAGATCGACAACGACAAGCTGAAAGGGAGGCTTTCAAGCAGAATCAAGTGGAAACGAGATTAGAAATGACAGTGGCCGACATGGATTCCGGCAAAGTTCTCTTGCCTCGTTTCAAGAAGAGATGAAGCCACATAGAAATCACATGTTCATCATGCAATTATGCTTATCTCTTGCGATGGGCTTCATTGGGCTTTATTGTTATGTTATAAAATTTTAAGCTTGATCTCTACTTGTAATGTTGGCTTTTAAACCTTTTAATGAAATACACAAAGTTGACAAAAAAGACTTTTGGTTTTAATTATGTAAATAATAGGCAGACAAAATGGAAAATTAGACGTTCCGTTAAGCAATAGAGAATCTTTTAGCTATTAAAACTAATTGTAGCATTTACATATGTATTTGTTTTTAACGTGTTTTTAATCTTATAAACAATAAATACTTTTATAAGTATAATATATTCATAATGCAGTTACCTCCAATAACTTTAAAACTCATGATTGATGACCTTAAATTGAGAGCTTGTATTTTGAACCTTGTGGAAATTATTTTTTGATCAAAATTCCCTCTTACTCTATCGATGGATGTGCAAATGTTTATTTGTCTAGGTGTTGGTTTTTTTTGTAGATCTAGACAACACATAAATGGTTAAGATCAGTTTACAACGCCACCATGTTGATTTCCACCTCCACCTCCAGTTGAACAACCACCACCACCACTGTCATATTCTCCAGCGGCACCGCCATTTTTATCTCTTTCACCACCACCACTTCCATAACCACGTCCATGAGTTCCAGCCATAAGCTCCTCTGCCCCCACCATAGTGGATGTGGATGGCATCCCAAGTCATCACATCAACAAGGACTAATCCACATGATTTTGTTTGTAGTGTTTGTGGATGCTGGACAGAGATGTGATATATGTGGATGCTTGAAAAACCAAGAAAGTGTGTGGCGAGCGTAGTTTTAGTTGTGGATGTCGAACGACCCTGTTAGGAATGACAAATGATAACCTGGACTGCGGGTATGACCTTAAAAGCCTGTTGCAGAGTGGTATTGGGCTGGCATATCGAAGCCAAAATTAACGCGCGTCATAGGTTACGATACTGTGGTACTGGGCTTTCAAAGGGACATGCCACACTAGGACTTGCGAGATAGTGAAGACCCCCATGAATTTTGTTTCTTTATCATTTTCACCTGAAAAACAAGAAAAGGCGATGAAGGCGATTCAATTACAATCTTCACCGACATAACTTATGGAACTTTGGTGATGGCGGTTCAATGATGACCGGTGCTTCCGGTCACCCATGTGGCTTTGATCTGCACCAGTGGAGCTTCACTGAGCTAGTAGATGAAATTTACGAATGAGTTCTTCATCGACAAAACTGATGAAGCTTTGACGATGGGTTCTTCAGCGATGGTGCTTCCCATCGCCAGAGCTTCCAGACTCCCTTATGTCTTCGATCTGCAGCAGAGGAGCTCCACCAACATATAAACAACATTTAGTGTTGGGTTCTTCTTCTTCGGTCTTCGACTCATCATCTTCTATTATTCTTCTTCGGCGTCTACTATGTTCACTGCCATCTTTGTGCATGTACAAATTAGTAAATGTATGCATTCCATATATCAATACTTTGAAGTCTTATGTAACATCTAACTCTCTGGCATAATACTTTTACATCGTTTGTAGGTTTCATTTCTTATACACATAGCTTGTGATTGTTCTGTGTTGTTTAGACTAAACATGTAGTTTTATTTGTCTTTTGTTGTTGACGTTATTAAAGTTTGGTGTTATTTTGTATTGCTAGTCTTGATTTAATAGTTTAATATTCACTGATTTTCTTTTGATTTTCTTTGTCTTTTGTTGTTGACATTATTAAAGTGGTGTTGTTTTGTATTGCTAGTGTTGATTTGATAGTTTGACATTCACTGATTTGATTGTGATTCTATTTGTGTTTTGTTGTTAACGTTATAAAACTTCATTCGTATGAATAAATTGTTATTATTTGTTAAGCCGTTAAGGTGTAGTGAAGTCATATGCGATTGAATTAGTGTATATTATGAAGCCATATGCAATTGTTAAATGTTTTCTGTTTTTCTATATTGTTTGTTTACTTGTTACTGAGCAAGTTAGAATTTGATTTGTAGCTATGTTATAAACTGATGTGCTTGATTGAGTTAGCAGTGATTGTCTCATGATTGATCATTCATTGAGTTCATGCCTCTAAGGAAATGAACATCCATCCCAAAGATGATTTTTGAATTGTTTTCTTGAAGATATGAATTCAACGACTTCAATGCGCGATCAGTCATGTAATGTTGTGTCCCTGATGCATGAGTATGGGTCGGTGCTTGAATAATGGTGAAGAAGATAACACTGATATGAGCATAAAAACTAGGAAGAACACATATATACAGTTTCATTACTGGCTTAGACTTCAGGTATGTCAATGATGATTGATTCAACGTAATGAATTGTGATGATCAATTGATTGTATTGTTTGATTGTATTGTTGATCTTGAATTTACATTGATGGTATGGTATTATACATTCATTCATCTTGAATTGTGATGATCGATTGATTGTATTGTTTGCTTGTTTGTCTCACTTTGATGTTTGATCTTGTCTACGTTTTATGATGAAGCATGTATTGCTTATTCAGTCTTTCTTTGATATTTTATCTTGTTTAAGTTATATTCAGGAGCAAGCATTGTTTGTTATGTCTCTTTGATGTTTAATGCTTGATGTTTGATACATCATACACGTAACATGAATATGTCTTAGCTAGTCGTTTGTTTTTGAAATTTGAAAATAACAATTTTTAAAAATTGAAATAAAAATACTAACAAAAATAAAAAATTCTACTAAAGCAAACCTAAACTCATGGAACCAAGTCTCTCACGATTTATCGCGAGGAAACCAAAAACACAAAGAAAGAAACTTGAGAGACCTTGAGAACAAGAGGCAAGAAAGGAGATGGATCCTAATTTCAAGTCAATGAATACCTGTGATTTTGACCCTCAACGGCTGATTGGAGCTCTTAATGCTGCTGCTGAGCCTGAGATTAATAGTTCTAATGAAAAGAAGCAAAAAAAAGATATGATGGCTGATTCAAGTAAACGATGATGAAGATGATATTGATGTTGAAATCACTCCTCCACCAACTAAAACCACTCATCCTCGAAAACAATTTATTTTATGAACATAGAGAATCTCAAAGCAACCCATGATCCAATCCATTTTATCCAGTTTAATTGGAGCGTCTTTAAAGTCGAGTGAAGGCAAAAATAAATATGTTGCTGCTGTAATACGTGGAGGGAGGATAAGTTCCACGCCGATGCATCCTCAAAAGAAGAAGAAAATTAACATTGATTATGATTTTGATGAGGAAGAGATGAATGATCATAAGGAGACTAGGTAAAAGTCAGATGTTTGGGACGAGTTTTGTTGTCATTTGAAAATCCATTGACGAAGAAAAAGCTAATGCAATTATTTTAAGAATGAGTATGCCTAGAGCTCCCATCCGCATGGAACTACGGTTTTAAGAAGGCATCATTTAAGATGCACTCAGTATCCAAAGATTATTTGCAATTGAATGTTGAGGCCAAATTACAAAGTCGCAAGTATGATCATGTTGTGTTTAGGTAGCTAGTTGCTAAGACAATAATTCAACCATGCTCTTATGTTGAGTATGGAAAAGTGAGAAAACACGACAAAAGCAGATGTTTACCAATTTCTGAAATTGAGAGGAAGACACAGAAAAGGGAAACAATTACTCGTTCTGGAAGAGTAAGCTTCACTTTCTATTTGTACTCATCATTGAAACATGAGGGTTATATGTGTGTGACAACACATTACCTTACCACAATTGTAAGTTGAATAACAAAATACTGACGTTTTGTGCTTTTTCACCACCTCATATAGGTATAAATGTTGCGATGAAAATTCATGAGTGGAGAATTGAAATAAAAGTATTCTCTCTCACGTTAGATATTGCTACAAGTAATTATTCGATGCAAGATATTATTAAATTTTAACTGGTGTTGAGGGATGATTTGTTGTGTGAAGGAGAATTTTTCCATGTCAGATGTGCAACTCACATACTTAACCTCATTGTGAAAGATTGCTTGAAGGTTATTGAAAGCTCTTTAAACAAACTAAAAGAGAGAATTAAGTATGTATCAACATCAGATGTGCGTGAGATAATGCTTGGAAAATGTTTTGATGTTGTGGGTATAGAGCTGAAAACGGGTTTGATTTTCGATGGGTAGAAAAGATAGAATATTACATACCATATGCTTGAAGAGCCATCAAAAACCATGAAGCGTTCGATAACTTGAAAAAATTGGATAGGAGAAACTACAGTTTTTTGCCTACATATGGGGAATGGACGAGAGCTAAGAAGATATGCATTTTTGAAGCCTTTTGCCGAGATCGCTTGGTTGATTTCAGGTTCTACTTACCTGAATTTGAACTTGTATTTATTTCAAGTTTGGAAGATCCATATTTGGCTTCAAAGGAATGAGGAAAGTGAACGTGAGAATGTCAGACACATGGTGATACCGATGAAAGAGAAGTTTGATAAGTATTGGGAAGAATATAGTATTGTTTTCACAATGACATCAGTTTTTATCCACGTCTAAAGCTCACACTTGCATAATTTTATTTAGGGAGGCTTGACATGAGTACACATGATGCAAAGCTGAAGAAATTGCACCTTAAGATGTATAGTATGTTTGAATCGTACGATAGAAAATCAAGTTTGCTCACCTGTAACATAGCCATATGAGATGGTTCAACAAAATATTTGTGATGAGGAACCTAAGGGAACGTTTGTAGTTTATGATGTGGGTGTTTCTTCCAATTAGTTACATTCTGACTTTTTTTTAAATCGTTTCTTATTTTTTAACCTTCACAAGATTTCTTTGCATTTCGCAAATTCAGTGTCGCTGAAAGTAGAAAGACATCCCTACAAACTTATCTTGATGAACCAGAGTTGGACACAAGTAATTTGAAAGTTTTGGTATTCTCTAGTTCTAGAAAGATAATACCCATAGGTATAAAAATTTGTCAGCAATGACTTTTAACCTGCTTAGTATTCTTATCACAACAGTGGCTTCAGAGTCATCATTTAGCATTGAGTTGCGATTTCTTAAGATACATGAGCCGTGTACTTCCAAAAAATGTGAAAGCTCTGATATGTAGTAGGAATTGAGTAAAAGGATATGAAACTTATGAACATAGTAAACTATTCACATTATCATATATTTTAGAGTACAATGACTATTAATACTTATTAACTTCAACTATTAATATTTTTGAAGATAAAATTGATGGTGAAGAAGAGACACTACCTTCATTTGAGTCCATTGTCAATGATTAAGAAGAACAAGTTTGATTTGTTATCTTGATTTGGTGTTTTGCTTTTATCTACATTTGAGATTGATTGTTTTGATTTGGTGTTGTTAAAAAAAAACATTTGGGATTGCCTACTTGGATTGGTGTTTGATTAAATTTTTAACTTGGTTTTATGAATATTACTTGAATTACACGTGTGAAGTAATGACTACTTGTAACTTAAATCATTGAAAAACAAACAACTTAGGAGGCACTGGGACAGATAATGTACAACTCGAAGACTTCACTTTTGTTATGAGTAATGACAACTTGTAAATTGAATCAAAATTGATAATATACTGATGATTGTTCTTGTTCTTGTAACAATGACTACTTGTAACTTGAATCAAACTTGATTATAAGTTATGACTAATGCTTGTAACAAACAAGTTTTTCTCAAACTAATGTTGAATATATGTTAATGGCATAATAAGGTCCACAGGTTTGTGCATGTAATAGAAAAACCCCGTCCTGCGGGCCGATCCGCTAAGGCCTATACAATTTGTGGGATGGGTCTGGTCAGCCTTTCTTGAGACCGCAACCCGCGGGGGACAAACTCACCAAGACCCGCTTGACAACAAACCCGCAACATGGTGGGACAGGGCGGGGTGGGATAACCCATTTGCCATTGGTAGACCCTATGTACAAGCCGCATATCCTCAAAATAATACATTCATTCACAATTGTGTTTGTGTACGCAACAAAAACTAGTAATTTGTAAATCCTAGTCGTGGATGTGGGCACACATTATTGCAACACCTCATAACCCCATCCACGAGTAACAAGATGATTCAGAAGTCACCATCCACCTCATTCGCCATCAATCCACTCCCCAACGATGATTCAGACTTAAATTCTGTGTACATAAGATAGTGTCTTGTGGATGCTTTCAGTTACATGCAAATGAGATATGTGTTCGTCTTAGCACTTACAACTCCAATAAATTAATTTCTTGCTTAGGATAACTAGATTGAACTCTTTATGGAAGCCCTCCCTTCAATCAACAGAACGTAATAAGCAACATTGTGGATATCCATAATCGATTGCATACTGTAGACTTACATGAAGATTAAGAAAGAACTTGGAGGCATTTTTGGCTTGTTTAGATCCTTCGTTTCTTTCTATTTTTCTTACCTTTCGTTTCCAGTCTAACAATCCATTGAAAAAATTAAAAATAAAGAGAAACAAAAGCAAAGATTTGCCATGTCTATGATTAGAACATCCTTTTCATTAGTTCTTTTCGCTTGAGTTTTGGTTTCACCACCTTTCATCTCGAGATCTACAAACAAAGAAAACATGAGGAATCAAAGGTGTCTCAAACATGACTCACACAACGTGGTGAGTGCGAGCGAGATTCACCTATAATGTTGAGCTTCCTTGAAATCAAACGCTTCCATCGCTGAAGAAGATGTCGTCATCATCATCTTGACGCATATTGCATAATTTCCAAGCCGCCGATTTTCATTCATCTTAGTTTTTAAGAAATCGATTGAATCACCTCTTTTTATTTCTTTGTTTTTTGATTTTCCTCAGTAAAAAAAATTAGTATTTATAGTGAGGAGAAAAGCAAATTTGCGACGAAATAAAGTTATTTTTAGTTGTATGAGTTGAAAGGATTTTTTCAATCAGTACATTGTCTGAAAATAATCTACATGTAAAATATATGTGTAAATATGTGTAAACATAAATGAAGAAAATAAAACCAGGTTTAGGTGTAATTTTCTTCTTTAAATTTATTTGCACTAATGGAAAAAACTATGATTGGTTCACATAATTAACATATGATCCAAGTTACATGAATAATGGAAGCTGTACGAATACGTTGATGATTATAAACTACACTAGATAGTGTTGATATAGTCAAATTTTTAATAACTCATTATAATCATTATTTCAATTTTCATAAATAGAACAATTTACCAACTGAAAGAATAGAAAATTTATAGTATTATATCGAAAGTTGTCTAATAATACGTGTGGAGCGGTCGAATAGAGCTTCAAATATAAAAAGATAAAAATATATTCTTATAAAAAATACATGTAGATAAATTATGATAAAAATCAAAAATTAGATATATATTACTAAATTTAGAGCTTATAATTTCAAAAAAACATGAAACGAAGTTATTAACTTTAAAATTTACTTCATTGGATTGTTAAATATACAATTAATATTCTTTTGAATAGGGTCTACAAATAATTTGAGAAGCCCTTGATTATATCTCTTATGTACTTGAGATAGAACTCTACAAATTTAGTAATTTGTCGATGGAGTTGGGGTTTTCAGTAAAAATGAAAACTAGCACTACTAGTCTTGTTAGTATAATTAACATAGTATTTTAAAATTAGTATTCTCTTGCTGTGAATATAATCAATGAATCTATAATCAATCTCCATTTGATATCTGATAGTCTACTGCATGTGCTTTGGCCATGGTCCATGGAGAATGTCAGATGGCACGTTTAGAAACGTTAGATTATACATGTGACCTTGTAATTGCCTATGTTGCTTCACGACAAAAGTGAATTACATCGGTATATGAAGAGAATTATATACTTAACACTTAATAAATTATAGAAGTACGAAAATATAAATAGAACATCGGACACAAATGGTATTTTGCCCAAACATAAAAAAACCATAAACAACAAAAGAGTCCTTTGATTGTTTGTTTTGTTTATCTTTGAGAAAACTAAACTTGCAACACCAAAAAGAGAGTTGTATATATAAATTAAGAAATACGTTACGATAGCACTAAAATTCCTTTTGTCATTAAATAGTATTTAAAGAAAACAATAATGAAAATAAATTTTATTAAAGAGTATAAATATATTTTTAGAGCTAACTAATTAATATTTAGCGTTTACAGTTATAAATGGATTTAAAGTTTTAAAAATAAAAAAATATTAAAAGTGTCAAATTAAAAAATACTATTTCAATCATTTTTTAAAATTTATTTTAGCGACAATACTTAAAAAGACTATTTGAAAATTTTCCAAATTAAGAAATATCTTAGGATAGTCTTAAAATTTTTTTGTCATAAAAATAACATTTAATGAGAAAATAATTAAAATAAACTTAATTGAAAGGTGTATATATATATTTATACCTCTAAAAATAACTAATTTGAATGTTTAGAGTTAGTGATTTAAAAGTTTAAAAAATAAAAAAAATTAAATGTTAAAAATTATAAAAAAAACTATTTCGGTTATTATTTTTGTAACAAAAAACTAAAAAATGACGATTTAAAAAAAAAAATTGTCCATATAAATTTGACAAATTACTAGGTTCTTACACACGAAAAATAATCATTTCCTTGTATTAATTTCTGCCATCTTTTCCTACCAATCCGTTCAGTCAAGTTACCACTGTATAAGTTTATTGACCCATTTCCTATCTAAAAACGTTGTTTATTTTGGTCATACAAGTACTACTATATATGAATTTTTGTATGTACAAACCAAAATTTATCTGTGAAACATCATCTAATCAGTGTCGATGATTTTGAGGAAAGAAACATTAAAGAAGAAAATATTCAGAAATTTGGGAATAACAGATGCCTGACAAGGTGAGACACATGGAATGTGTTTTATAGTTCTTCTATCACACGAAAATAAAAACAATATTCAACGGATCACATGCAATGTCTTTCAAACCCGCTAGTCCAAAGAGAGACTTTCGCTTTGTCTAGAACATGTGTCTCAGGAGACAACTTAGACCCTCTTGAGGGGCTTATACACTCTTGAGAAGCTGGCAGGTAAATTGGATTTAGTATGCATGTATGATTATGCAAAATAAACACAGAGGGTGATACTTATTTCTTTCATGTGCTAACAGCCGACAATATTTTTACTATCTTAGTTATTGTCGACGACCTTAAATGTTGTTCAACCTACTTTTTTGCCGCCAAGAACAATTTCAAAAAATATAGATATAGTTGTTTAATTACAAACTAGATTTTGACCTGCGTTCGCGCTTATTTTCCTATATTTGTTTTTTTAAAAGTGAAAAATATTTTTGAAATATAGTATTTTTATATATTTATATTGTATTTTATGTTATACTTAAATTATCATCTTTCTTAATTACTTTTTTTTATAAATGAGTATTTATGTTAACAAAATTGAATTTGAATGTTTAAATTTAAAGTGTTATTTTTTAATTAATAATTTTTTTTATGTTTTCTTTTTTTCTTTTCTAAAGTCATTTTTTAAACTTTTAATCAACTATTATATTACTCTTTTAATAAAGCTTTAAGAATAAAAAAGAATTAACTTGTAATCAACTATTATATTACTCGTCAAATCCACGTTTTGTTTAACGAATCCGTTTTTATTATTATCTGAAAGAATAAAAAAGAATTAGCATACATATTATATAATATATAAACATGTTGTAATATTTTTTTGAATATACCATTGGAATCAAATTTTTAAATATTCAAGTCTTATTAGCAAAAAAAAACACGTCATTTAAAATAAACAGTAAAACAACAATATAAGCTCAACAAATCGGTTAATATCCTAAATAATAGGGAGAAATCTGTTGTTTATTAATATACGGAAATAACCTTAATAGATTAGTCTGATTTCTGGGAAAAATCAGTGGCATAGGATTAGGGGTGTCAAAATGGGTCATGACCTATGGATAGATTTAACCCAAACAAATTGTTTATTTTTGATCCAATGGGCTAATAGGTTAACATGTTAATGGGTTAATATGTTAATGGATTAACATGTTAAATAGATCTATTGAGTTGGGTCAACCTTCACCCATTAACAGTAAAAATCGACCATTTAGTCAGATTCAACATTGATTTCACTATCTTCATCAACAAATTTCATTTTTGACCAAAAGACTACTAATTTGATCGACTAATCTTTGATTAATTGTAACAAATTTAAAAATATTCATTAGTATTGATTAATAATAATATACAAACAATTTGATAATATATATATATATACACATTTTAATATCATACTTAGAATTAGAAGACAAAAATGATTTTTATTTATATGATCATATTCTTAACTTTTTAAAAATCTGTAAATTTTGATTAAAATTAATATACAAATAGTTATATGTTGGGTTGGTGTATCAACCATTAACCCATCTGACCCATGACCCATTAACAATCAATCCATTTGGATTATGGGTTGGGTTGACTCATTTGACCCATTTGAACACCCCTACATAAGATATAAATAAAAAAGTATTAGAAAAGTTAAAATTCGATAGGATTCTTAATAGCATGATTCGTTACATCTTAACTGTACATGAATTTCTCAATTCCCAGTTAAAACAAAGGAAAAACACCAAATAACCTTTAACTTCAAAAAAAAAAAACTTGAACTAGTATACGAGCAATTTAAATTTTTGGCTTTTAATATTAGTCATTATAATTTTATTTTTATGTTGACTCAGCCAATTTAATTTAGCAATAGTCAATTGTTAATATACATTTAACGTCTATTAAGTTTAAACTATGTAGTTTTAACTAATTAAAAAAAACAGTGCACTAAAACTAAACCAGCGTCAGTTTTATTTTATCTGAAACCAATAGTAAATTTCTTGTGAGTCAAGAAATTGAATTGAAAGACAATACCAGTGTTAGTTTATCTTATTTGATTAACTATATCAAAACTACATAGTTATTGAAAGAGAAAAGTCCTCGAGCCGTCGTAAACCTCCACATCCCCAAATTTAGAGACGACGGTGATTGTGTCTTTGGTGAAGACTAAGATTCTCTCACGACGGCGATTGTAAAAGATGACTAAAACTAGGGGATTTGGTTGTGTTCGTCACACTGGTAGATCAAGTGATGGAGAGGAGAGTGTTATTGAAGTTGTAAGACAACATGTCAGAGAAGATGCTCAAGCCACTAAAAGAAAACATGGCATATTCCGACGGAGTCATATTTCCTCGGAATATTCCGACGGCATTCCGACAGAATTCCGAGGAAACTAAAAAATCGCATTTCCTCGGAATTTCGTCGGAAATTTCCGATGAATTTCCGAGGAAAAAATATTTGTCGGCAAAAACTGAGAACATTCCGAGGAAAAGTGTTTCGTCGGTTTTATTCCGACGTAATTCCGAGGAATCTATCCGTTAAAAGAGCCGTTGTGGGTGTTGAATAATTCTGACGAAATTCCGAGGAGTCGTCGGAATTTCGTCGGAAATGCCGGCAGTGTTTCTTCTATAAATACCAGCACCCCTCACCCTCTTCTTTCACTCATTTTTTCATCTTCTCACTCACTTTACACACGAAATATATTCTAAAAATCATGTCTTCTTCAAATTATTATCGCTCTTGGATGGATCGACCTCATATGGATCCTAACACGAGTTTGCTTACGGATGAATATCAAGAAGGTATAGCCGAATTCATGGGGCTAATTCAACGACAACCGGAAGCGAAAACGGGTATGTTAAGATGTCCTTGCTCTATTTGTAAAAATAAGAAGGTTATAAAAAGTGGGATGTTTGGAAACATCTATATTTGAATGGGTTTACACGAAGTTACAAAATTTGGTATCATCATGGAGAAACTGATTATGAATATGGTAGTACTAGCGAACCTCAGACTGCGGATAGGTTAGAAGAACCAATTAGAACGGATGTAGATTATGGTGTAGGTACTGAGCAGATGGTACATGATCATTTTAGAGAGGAAGAATTATCCAATGCAGAAGCTAGGAGATTTTTTGATATGTTGGATGCAGGCAAACAACCTTTGTACGAAGGTTGCAGAGATGGTCATTCGCCTTTATCATCGGCAACAAGACTGATGGGCATTAAAACAGATTATAATTTGGCTGAAGATTGTGTGGATGCGATTGCTGATTTTGTAAAAGGTGTTCTACCAGAAGATAATTTAGCTTCGGGTTCATACTACGAGGTTCTGAAACTTGTTGCTGGTCTTGGTTTATCGTATCAGGTAATAGATGTATGCACCGATAACTGCATGATATATTGGAGGGCGGATGAGAACCGGCTTCAGTGCAAATTTTGTGGGAAGGCTCGTTATAGAGATACTAGTGGAAGAGTTCCAGTGCCATACAAAAAGATGTGGTATTTGCCGTTGACAGAAAGGTTGAAGAGATTGTATCAGTCTGAACGCACAACCCAACCAATGAGATGGCATGCGGAGCATTCAACAGATGGTGAGATTAGACATCCTTCAGATGCAAAAGCTTGGAAGCATTTCCAATCAACATATCCAAAATTCGCATATGAGAGAAGAAATGTCTACCTTGGATTATGTACCGATGGTTTTAGCCCATTTGGCAAACATGGAAGACAATATTCTCTATGGCCAGTCATTCTTACACCATACAACTTACCGCCAAACTTGTGCTTGCGCCGAGAGTTTTTGTTTCTCTCAATTCTTGTTCCCGGGCCAGAGCATCCAAGGAGATCACTTGATGTGTTTCTTCGGCCACTAATATATGAAAAACATACAACCACAAAACCTTTCCTAAGTGTCTTAAATTGATTTTAAGTTCAAATGTTAGTTTATTTTGAAATAATAAACATTTTTCCGATTGTATGAACGAAACTCATACACTTCAAGAGAAACACTTATACAGTTTAATAAACAGGAAGGACAATATTTGTAATCGATTTCGACTTTTTGTAATTGATGATTTATCCACATCTTTAGATAGGATTCTCAATGTTATGCATTGGACAACTTTGGAATTGTGTAAGAAATGAACTAGGGTTCACAAATTTGATGTTTCCAAACCCTAAAATATGTTTTCCTCAGAATTGCCTCGGAAATTTCTGAGGAAATTCCGAGGAAAATTAAATAATATTGTCCAATAAGGGAACATGCAGAGCATATTCCCTTTTCCTCGGAATTTCCTCGGAAGATTCCGAGGAAATTCCGAGGAAAAGGGGATATGCTCTACACAAACTACAATATTTTGTCCGATTTATGCTAATTCCGAGGAAATTCCGACGAAGGTTTTTTATTTCGTCGGAATTTCCTCGGAATATCCATTACCGGGAAATAGAACCGCCAAAAATTTTCGCGAAAATCAAGTTTACTTATTCCGAGGAAATTCCGACGACAACATTCCTCGGAATATTGCGTGTCTATTTTACCCGAGACCTTTCTTCTTCCCCATTTCTCTTATCTCTCTCTCGAATTCCGGCGAACCTCTTCTCATTTCCTCCATTATTTCCGGTCAAACTTCTCTATTTATCCCTCAAACCTATCCCTAAACATGTAAAATCATTATCCCTTTCTCTTTGGTTGTTTTTATTAAGTTTTTGGATGAAATTGATGATTTTAGGTTTGATAGATTGTTGTTTTTGGATTTAGATTTGTTAGGATTTAGGATTGTTAGGATTGTTAAGATTTAGGATTATATTGTTAGGATTGTTTGGATTGTGGATTGTTAGGTTTATAAATTTATTTTTAAGGTTTATAAAACGTTTTTTAATATTTATAAAACGTTTTTACTAGTTATAAAACTTTTTTTATATTTATAAAACGTTTTTTATATTTATAAAACGTTTTTTTATATTTATAAAACGTTTTTATTAAATATAAAACGTTTTTACTATTTATAAAACGTTTTCTATATTTTTAAAATTATTTTTTATATTTATAAAACGTTTTTACTATATATAAAACGTTTTTACTATTTATAAAACGTTTTTACTATATATAAAACGTTTTTACAATATATAAAACGTTTTTAATATTTATAAAACGTTTGTACTATTTATAATACGTTTTTTATATTTATAAAACGTTTTTACAATATATAAAACGTTTTTTATATTTATAAAATGTTTTTACTATTTATAAAACGTTTTTTATATTTTAAAAATTATTTTTATATTTATAAAACATTTTTATATTTATAAAACGTTTTCTATATTTTCAAAATGTTTTTTATATATAGAACGATTTTTATATTTATACAAAATTTTTTTAGTTATAAAACGATTTTTATATTTATATTTATAAAAATCATTTGTATATTTATATTTGCCATTTTTAAAAACTATTTGTAAAACTTTGTTTTACAAATAGGTCTAGTGGCGAGAACCAAGCTAGACTTCGTCGTTCTGCACCACGAGGTCGTAGTGGTTCGTCCTCCCGCTCTCGAGCTTCTTCATCGTCTATGAACCAAGCTGCTGGAGAGTATGGTCACCCTCTCGTTCCTCCGGTTGTACCGGGAGTTATGCCTGTTGAACAGTTGGTTCAGCAGCCGGGTCGAGAATATCTTCTCGTTCTCACTCCGTATCCACAAGGCCCTCACCAAACTTGGTAAAACTTTTTTTTCGTTTTTATTTTAAATTTTATTTCATTATATTTTTTTATTCCTATTTTTCTTTTATCTTAGGTTTGACCGATCGGGGAACGGGATCAGCACCTTCATCAACCGAATGATGTACTCGACCCTCCAAAGGGGATATCCTACCTTCTCCAGTTTCCTTTTGATGATCGGGAAATGTGGTTCCGTCAGTTTGCGGTAAATTTTAATTTTTTTAACTTATTTTGTAATCTTTAACATAATTTTTTTTACTAATTGTGTATTTTTTCAGCAAGAATTCAACTGGAATTCTGATCAGACAGACTTCATCCGTCACCACTTCAACCACAAATTCATGGATAATTATGGGAAGCAAATATATGAGTGGAAGCAGAAGTGGCACAAAGGAAAGACACCGAAATCGATTAACGAGACGGTGTGGGCGGAGTTGATACAACACTGGGAGAAGGAGACGTCCCAAGACCGATCGGTGACCAACTCTGGCAACCGAAAGAGCGAGCGTCGCGGGAAGGGCATGTACAAGCACAACTTGGGTGCCGAGAGTATTCACACTCTCGGAGATCGAATGGTAAGTTAAATCTAATTTGTATTTCAAATCTTTAACCATTTTTATTTTAATTTTTAATGCATTTCTTATATTTTTTAGGCGGAAGAAAATGATGGTGTGCCGGTTGATGATCTGGCCCTAATGAGGATGGCGTATACCAACAAAAAGACCGGCGAGATTTCTGATGGTGTTGTGAGGGAGGTGATTGACCTGGTCCAAAGCTAGAGGGATGAAGAAGAGTTCCGCCTCTCTCAGCTTGTCTCTGATGAGGACGCCACTACTGCTGGTTCCAGCAACCTGTCTCGAGGTCAAATAAACGAGCTCGTTGAATCGGTAAGAACTTCATTTTTATTTTTACTATATTTTTATTTTTTTATCTTTACTGCTACTAAAATCATTATGTTTTCTTTTCAGGCGGTTCCAAAGAGAAAAGGGCGTTTGTTCGGTTTGGGTCGTCGATCTCCGTCGGTTGCTTCTTCTTCATCGGTGCCCTTTGCTGATCCGGCAATTATGGAGCAGCTACAGAACAAGGACGACCGGATCTCAGCATTGGAGACCCAGATGGCCGCCCAACAAGCTAAAGTGGACGCAGCAGAGAGGGCGAATACACAAATGATGGAAATGATGAGACAGATGTTCCCCGACCGTTTTAGTTTGTGTTTTTTTTTTTAATAAACTTGTTTAATGTTTTTCTTTTAATTTGTAAAACTTTTAATATTATAATATATGTTTTCTATTATTTGGGCTTAAATTTTATTTTTAAAATTAAATTAAAAATACAAAATATATAAATTATATTTTAAAAAAACAATAATTTACGATTATTCCGAGGAAACCTTTCCTCGGAAATTTCCGACGAAAGGTTGTCCTCGGAAATTTCCGAGGAAATATATTCCTCGGAAATTTCCGAGGAAATATATTCCTCGGAAATTTCCGAGGACATCATTTCGTCGGAAATTTCCGAGGAAAGGTTTCCTCGGAAATGAGTCCTCGGTAAGGGCATTTCCGAGGGTTTAGTTTCCTCGGAAATATCCGAGGGGCATATTTTCTCGGAATATTCCGAGGAAACACTTCCTCGGAAATGTCCGAGGCAATTCCGAGGAAATCTTCTACGAAAATGTTCCTCGTAATTTCCTCGGAATGTCTGACGAAATTCCGACGAAATACATTTTTCCGACGAAATATTTCCGACGAACTTTTTCGTCGAAATACCGTCGGAATTGACGTATTCCGACGAAATTCCTACGAATTTGGCCGTCGGAATAACGCTGTTTTCTTGTAGTGAGCTGTGGAGAATAACGATTGTGAGGTTGATGCTGATTTTGAGAACGAGGTTGAGGAGAATGGTATAGGTGTCGAAGAAGAAGTTGTCGAAGACTACGAGACCAGTTCAGAGATGTTGCATGAGATGACGTTGATGAAAATGATGGACACAGTGGAGACGACATTTGGAATGATGATGCCCAAAAGTTTTCGTTTAGGCGTTAATGACTCTTCTGATTATGAAATAATATCTACAGCATTAGAGATCAAATCTCTTCTCTTTTCAAAAGTTTTCGTTTAGGTGTCAATGACTTTTGTCTCAGTACTGTTCTTCTCAATAATTCTTGTGATTATGAAATAGAGAGAATTTTAATTAATTGGGACGAAGATGCTAAAAAAACCAGAAGAGACATACATGGGCTGTACATAGAAACAAAAGTCAAAGGAGAGACACAACACTAACACGTCATCACCAACCATTGATCACTTAAATTACTCATAGAACAGCTTCTTGTTTCTTTAAATCATTATTTCTTTTTTTGCTGTTAGAGTTATCAAGATTAAGAGAGATGGATCTTGATTCTTTCTCATTCTCAGTCTGAAAGAACTGCTGCTCCTTCCACCTGTTTCAACAACCATTGTTTGTGTTATGAGTCTTCAAAATGTTGCTGAAAAAATTGAACTAGATATGATATGTTCTTAAAGAATCAATCAATAGCTTGAGTGTAGCTCCCCAAATTTATTCTTCTTAAGCAGGATTGGCAGTGATCATATTCTTAGGGTTCTCAAAGCTCCTAAGCCCATCTAAGAGCATCTTTATCCCTAAAATCCCAATTTGAGTTATTATATTTTTCTGATTTAATTTTTTTTTTAAAAAAGAACCAATCGCGGGCAGCCACGTGTCAATGAGGCCCACAAACAATACAAGAACCCAGACAAAATGGTTTCTTAATTAATGGTTTTTGGAACCGTTTTTTAAGTTTTGATGAGACCCCCACCTCTTAAAAGACCCCTAAAAACCTCCTAAGATCCCCCGATAATGCTGCCCTAAGCAATTGAGGA
Organism: Moricandia arvensis; assembly: GCA_905132765.1. Taxonomy (NCBI): domain Eukaryota; kingdom Viridiplantae; phylum Streptophyta; class Magnoliopsida; order Brassicales; family Brassicaceae; genus Moricandia; species Moricandia arvensis. Next base: position 86,708 of record CAJHQP010001907.1, read on the forward strand.
AAACAACATGTAACACATACAAGCATTCAAATTGCTGCAGTGTCTTAAAAGTGTTGAACTTAAAGAAAAACAAAAACAACCTTGAGGGAAAGAAGCAATGATTTTCCTAAGCACCTTTTAGCAACTCAAATGTATTATTCTCTTCTTTAATAAAGCCAAAGCAAGGTTACAAAGTCATAATAGCCAAAACAAAGTTACACAATTAAGCCACAAAGCCCCAAAGTACATCACACTAAAAACTTATGCCCCTCTTGTCTTCACCATTACCAAACACCAAAACGTAAACCATGGTCATAAACAACATGGCAATACACACAATAGCTCTTCTTTAAGCTCACGAATCACCCACTTCAATTCTTCAGAAGGACGACCAGTATTTTCTAGAGTCTTTGGACACCACTTGATCATCTTGTTATCATATACGTAAGACTCAATGAGGAAACGATGCTAGAGTGGTGGTCAAGATGTTTAAAACCATTATCTTTCCAAGATTTGGGATTCCTATAGTGGTTATCAGTGATGGAGGCACTCATTTCATCAATAAGTTTTCAAGGTTAGTTGAAGAAAAACGGTGTCAAGCACAAGGTAGCAACCCCTTACCATCCGCAGACCAGTGGTCAAGTCGAGGTCTCAAACAGAGAGATCAAAAGCATTCTTCAGAAAAAGTGAGCACAACGCGTAAGGATTGGTCGCTCAAGCAAGACGATGCTCTCTGGACATACAGAACAGCCTACAAGACACCCATCGGGACCACGCTCTACAACCTGGTCTATGGTAAAGCGTGTCACCTACCTGTGGAGCTTGAGTACAAGGCAGCCTGGGCTCTGAAGTTACTCAACTTTGACATCAAGACTGCAGCACAAAGGCGCTCCATTCAGCTCCACGAGCTAGAGGAGATTAGGCATCTGGCCTATGAAAGCTCCAAAATCTACAAGGAAAGAACAAAGGCGTATCATGACAAGCGGATCATTAACATGAGTTTTGCACCAAACGACTTTGTTCTGCTGTTCAACTCAAGGGTGAAGCTGTTCCCTGGTAAGTTGAAATCAAGGTGGTCTGGCCCATTCACCATCAAGGAAGTCAGACCCTACGGAGCTGTTGTGTTGCTGGACACGAGAGGAGGTGAGTTTGTTGTGAATGGTCAGCGCTTGAAGCAATATCTTCCTGACACAACCATCGCAGAAGGTGAAGAAATTCCCTTGGGCGATTCCTCTTCCCCTTGATCCTCCAACCAAGTCAAGCTAATGAGTTAAACTAAGCGCTTGGTGGGAGGCAAACCACTCGTAAGTGTGTATATAATTTAGGTTTTCATTGCCACTAGTTTTTGTTTTTGTCTTTATTAGTTTCAGGATTAAACAAGAAAAACCCGAGTTACCACATTTGGAGAACAAGGCGACTGAGGAGAACAAGGTAACCCTGCTCTCTGAGGTTGTTCCTTACCAGGTAAGTAACTCGAAGAAGAAAAAAAGAAAAAAAATATTAAAAAAAAATCTTTTCAAGGAGGGGTCCCTCAATTTAAACCATATCAACCCGACCCTTCTTCTTCCCCATCGCGATTTCCACCCTATTTTCAGCCAAAACCCTAAGTTTTTCGATTCTCAACCATTTTGAGTGATCTTTGAGGCTAATTTCAACAACTTTTCAAGATCTATCAATCTGTGGAGTTGCCACAGCCGATTAACGAGGTAAAAACGCGAAAAAACTCTCTTTTTCCTCACATGCAACTCGCGACAAAAAGGGAGTTCTCTCCCCCTCACTTCTATTGAACTTAACTAGAACGATTCTAGGTTGATTAAAACTAAGGTTCATCATTTCCTATTGTAGATATGATTAAATTAGAAGTTGGATTGTTTCCATGTTGAAATGGAGAGTATTAGGGCTCGGTTGGGTCGCGACTTGATAGGTCTTTGAGGCGTATTTGATTGTTATTTATACTTGTGTTTGAGGATGATTTCGATGATATTATGACTGTGGGTTGAATTCTTAATTGACTTGGATATCATCTGGTGCTTTGTCTTGTAGATGCCTCCAGGAACCAAGAAAGCTTGCCTCAAGAGATCTGTGGCTGCCTGTGCCTCTTCCTCTCATGTTCCTACTCCCCCACCTAACCCGATAAAGGCGACCTACCCTTGGCCGCGTTTGGAGAAGACTCAGATCGACACCACTAATCCGATAATCCCGGAGCACTCGATGGATGTTTGGACTAAAGAGCACTCACGGATGTACAACACGTTTCTGGACAAGACCATTGCTCCCACGCGTACTCTCCACTCAGGAGATCTCAACACCCTCGCCTCGCCAAAGATGCTCATGCCATGCTTAATGCAATGGGCTTGAGCGAGCTCTACCTCAAAGTGCACCATCACCAGCATGAGAGCGAAGGGGCAGGAACAAGAGGTACACTGGTCAGTCAGACAGCGAAGAGACGGACTGAGTATCCCGCCTTATCATCTATCCCATTGTCTTATCCACCATGAACTCTTTTCTTTTTGTGTTTTTTTATTTGGCTTTCCTTGATTTTATTTCATAGCAGAGACGGTGTGAAGTAAGTATGGGGGAGGCACTTATGTGTGTGCTTTGCTACTTATTTGCTTCTATCGATTCTGCTATGATTTATTGAGTCAGTCCAAATTTGTGGGAACTAAGACCCTATTTTCATTAATCTCTGTGTGCTTTTAGTTATCTTATCCAGTAACCTTAGCAGTGATGAAATGCCTACACTTGTACCTGGAACACCCTGACATCATCACTTTGTTCTCCAGAAGCCCTCTGCTTGTAATGGTATACATGTATAACTTAACTCCATCTAACTTGAGCTTAATATTGACTGAAATGCTTAGAATGATCAGCACTAGAGCAGGGAAACGAGATCACACTCAGGAATTCTTATCCTTTCATCCATCTTGTTGTTCCTGAGTGGCTGGCTCATTTTTAGCTGGTTCCCACCCTTAAAACCCATAACCTTATTCCACCTTCATGCATTCTGTTATTCTAATTGCCATATGTGTAAATTTGTGCAAAAGGGTCAAAGAGGAATGGATCAACGCAGCCTTAACTAGGTTTTGCTGCATTGAACCACTGATCAAGGGTGAAGAGAACAAGGCAGAAAGATCAGGGCGTTGAGAACGAGGCAGTCAATGAGAACAAGCTAATCAGAAAAACCATCCGACTGTTCTCTGAAGTAAGGAGTAAGGAGACCTAGAAAATCAAAAGAAGGGCATCAGAACCATTAGAGGCACCAAACACATTTGTAAATACCCTCTCTCATCATCATCATCATCATCTATTCAGTTATACAGTAACAAAAAAACATTATTTATTCTCATTGATGATTGAGAGAGGAAAATATAATTCAGAAACAAAGTCTCTGATTATGAAAACATATCGGCGGTGAAAAAGTTTGAGAGATCAAGGTGGGAAGAACAAGCAAAACGAGTTAGACTATGGAGATCAATGGATCCATCCTCTCTTACAATTTTGTGTGATCCCCTACATTCCTCTACAGAATGGTAACCACTAAAACTTGCAGCCCCCACAAACAGAAAAAGCATGTTCATTCCTAGTGTCGTCTACCATGTCTAGTGCTGTGATAAGATATGCTCATGCCACCCTTAATTTGAATATAAAGAGTTTTGTTAGAAAGGGGTAACATTGCAGGTTTGACACACAGAGTATGGAGCCAATTTTGAACAACACTCAGGGATGTTCTGGTAAGGGTGTGCGGTCCTAGACGCACAACTTGTATGGTTCAGAGATTTGTGGTTAAAGAATGGTTACTGAGAATAGGAGAGTTCCCACACCTTGAGTCATGTATAGCCTGTTATAATGCTTGAAATTGTTTGAGGACAAACAAAGATCTAAGTGTGGGGGAATTTGATATAGTGTGTTTTTAGCATATTTTGGATGTTATTTATTGATCTTTCTCATGCAATTATAGGGTACTTACAGCTCTATTCGAGACATTTCAGGTACAAAAGAGGTTGTGGAACTTTGGAGGGAAACATGAAGAAAAAAGGAAAATTTGAATTATGTCCCCGAGAACAACCCTAGAGATCAAGCAGAGCCTTGATCCATGCGGGAAATATTTTAGGAAACTACAGAATCTTTTGGGATTTGACCTAATTATATTTCTTCCTCTTTCTAGCCGCCACAAAAGCCTTATAAAGGAGGGGCACGACCATTATTAGACCTAGATTCTTTTCAGCTCAATTTTCTCTCATACTTTTCAGCTAAAGCTCGTTGGATTCAATACTTTGTAAAGGAGAAAGGAATCTTCACCTTGTTCTAGCGATTAGAGAAGATTTCTTGAACCCTATTTTTAGTTTTTGATTTCGATTTATGGAGTATTATTCAATATTTCTTGCTGTGTTTATTGCCATGATTGCTGAGTAGTCGATATTGTTAGTTTAGGGTGTTAGATTTATTTAAGCTACACATAAATAAGTTGTATGTTCATTGATGGCCTTTATTCTAAATCTAACTTAATGCTAGCATGAATATGATTACTTTATGTTAGATCTAGGGTTTCATCTATTCATTAACCGTGTTATAGATTGCGTGAATTGTTTAGAATAAGATTATATCCCTAATCAGCGAAAGTAGATATTAGGGTGTAATATGAACTGAATAGACCTAATCTTTATTGTTCATAGACAGAACTCGGAACAAGCGACATCTTAGTTTCTGGGGCTGTTCTCTGAAAGGTACAAGCACCACGACAGTGGGCTGTTTTAGCCATTGATCTATGTTTTGGGCTTGTTCCTAAATCGAACTTGAATAATTGTGTGGCTGAATGATATCTAACACCCGTTTAACCACCCTAGGCTAGGTTTTCCCCAAATATAAAACAACTCAAACTGTACATTGCTCTCTGTTATTTTACCTTGTTCTCTGATTAAATCTGAAAGTTTTAGCTAAGAAATCAAAACTCATAAGATATAGTGTAAAACGGCCCTCTCGAATTGAATCGCAAATACAACAACTACAACTGTTAACTTGACAGTAGCAAGATCCAATTTTTAGTGTATCAATATATATATATATATATATATATATATATATATATATATACTTTTAGTATCATTTAAACTAAACTATATATCATATAAAAATACCTAAATATGTTAATGGAAAAATTTGCATTGAAAAGTATTGAGACCTTAATATTTTAATTTTAAAATTTTCATTGAAATTTTAAAAAACGATTATAAATTACTTAAACTATTAAAAAATCTCACATAAATGTTTTTGTGATTAATGGTTTAAACTTTTTTTACAAAAAAATTACAAATGTTAATTAAATCATATGATTATGAAGATTCAATTAATAAATATTCATATTAAAACATACTATATACTTATTTCAATATCATCTAAATTTAATTAGATACCATATAGAATAAATAAAATGATTGTTTTGATTTTATTTACCAATAAAACTGTTATAAATAAATAAGCGTGATTGTTTTGATTATGTGCTTAGTCCAATTTAATTATATGCATAATAGTTATTTGTTTCTCTATTATTAATATACTCCATCTGTTTCAAAATGTCTCATGTTTTAGAATTTTTACACTTATTAAGAAAACATAGCAAATTGTAGTTACCAATACATTATTTTTTACAATTACATATTCCCCATATATTTTAACCAATAGAATTTAATAAATAGAATTATGTTTTATGAAATTTATAATTTTTCATAAATTAGTACGTTGAAAATGTAAAAATTATATGTTTTTGAAACAAAACTTTTTTCTAGAATATGGATCTTTTCAGAATGCAGGGAGTATTTATTATTTTATAATACATAAATAAACATAAAATAAAGAATAATACGTAAAAATAATTGTATATATAATGTTCATCTGGTCAAGAAGTTGATCACCTAGTTTGATTATAAAGAGTATACAAAGAGATGCATTTTAACATTTAATAAATGAAAGACCAAGAATGAAAAACCCTAGTTAAGCTACATAGTTGACGATCTACTTAAAGAAATATTCCTCCGACTACCATTGAAATCATCCTGAAATCCAAACTGTCTCGAGATGATGGAGATCAATTCTTGAATCAAAGAAGTTCGCGGAGAGACGTGTGAGTCTTCAAATGAGCCGTAAAATACTGGCTGCTTACAACTGCGACTGCGGCGAGCACCAAGGCTCCTCCCACAGTCGCGGTTCAAAGGCGACGGAGAGATAGTCTATCTTCACTACGACACCACCGCCACAAGACCCTCGATGACTTGCGATGGTTTGGTCTGCATCCCTGAACAAGACTTGATCAATGTTTTAAACCCTTGGACAAAACAACTCAGGCGGTTCCATTTTGGGGTATGGTCGTCCAGTTACTCTCGCGTGATGGGGTTTGGTAGTGACAAAGTTACAGGGAATATAAAGTAGTGATGATGGAAATATGGCAGCAACGGGTATTGAGAAGAAGAAATATGGATTCTAGAAGAAGAGTCAACCCATCCATGAAAATGCATCCACGAAACCCATCACGGAAACCCATACATGGCAATGTATCCACACGATCTTTGGAGGCAATAGAGAATATTTGATTTTGAATTGAAAGAGTTGTTGGAGACTTGTCACATCAATCTCATTTGTTTAGATTACTTGTATGTACAATCTCTATATATATACGTAGATGTAACTACAAGAAAAGATTAAGGGAATAAGATTCTCTTTCTTTACTCTCTCTCTCTCTCTCTTGCAAAAAACTTCTTTACTCTCTCTCTCTCTTGCAAAAAACTTCTTTACTCTCTCTCTCTCTCTCTCTCTCACTCTCTCTCTCTCTTTACTTTCTGGATTCACAGGTCCCTCTCTCTCTTGTTCTTCGGTTGTTCATCCTGGTTACTTATTTTATTACATGGTATCGAAGCTTCTAAGTTCCTAAACATCTATTTTCTTCCGCAAATTCATTTCACTCACCTCATTTCTTCACTTACTTGGTTTACTTTCTCAGTTCTCTTGAAGAACAATCTCTCATCTAGTGGATAATAACTAATAAGTCTGTTCTTGAAAGTTCTATTCATTTCTTTGGAAGTGCTCACTTTGTTATGTCCATTACAGTTCATTTTAAGAGAGTACACCTAGTTTCTTCTTGGTTTCTCTTTAATCCAGCTTTCGAAATTCAAATTTCTACTCAGTTCACTCTTTTACCCACTGGATAATAGAAAATCGAAATGGAGCTGAACAAACAAGTGATCATTTCGGTTACTCTTAAGTTGTTAAACTACCTTCTCTGGTCAAGATTGACAAAAAGCCCTTGGTGGAAGAAGTCTATGGGAGCACATCACTTCAAATGAAGCACCAAGAAAAATCACTAAAGGAGAAGATGGCAAGGAGACTGTAGTGACAGATGAAGGAAAATGGGGTCAGGAGGATCGTATGGTGATGTCTGTCTTGCAAGCTCACTTGGTTCTCCTATTATGGAGGCTTATTTATACTGTGAAACTGTGAAGGAGTTGTGAGACATCTTACAAAAGGTTTATGGCAACATTTCAAACTTGAGCAATCTTTGAAGTAAGAAAAACAATCAACAACCTACATTAAGAGAATATGGAGTTCACCAAGCACTTTGGGAAGTTCAGATCACTATGGGCTGAGCTTGAAAAGCTGAGGCCAACCACCACTGATCCAACTACTCTCAATGAGAGTCGTGAGCAAGATAAATTATTTGGACTGCTCCTTACTCTCAACCCAGCCTACAATGATGTTATCAAACATATTTTGATAGCCAAGGATCTTCTAAGTCTGGATGATGTGTGTGCTCAACTTCAGAAGGAGCAAGGCTCATATGTGTTGTTTGGTGTCAAAGGAGAGATGTCTATGGCTAGCAAGGCTGAGAAAGTGGAGACTACTGCAGCAAACAAGGCAACTTACAAACCAGGAGATGATAGGCGTGTTGACTTGTGAACATTTCAAGAAGCAGGGTCACTCAAAAAACAACTGCTGGATCCTCCATCCTCACCTCAGGCCACCTTCAGCATCGAAGTTCAACCAAACTAAAGCTCATGAAGCTGTACAAAACAATGAGGCTGGAAAGGCTATGGTTTCTACTTCTCATGATGGGAGAAACTTCTCAGATTCCTAATGATGATGCTTTCATCCGCAAGTCAGACATTTAGGCTCTTATCAAATCACTCAATGCAAACTCGAGTAACATTAATAGTAAATGTTTAAATGCATTACAAAGTGTTAAACCATTGATTGTAGATTCAGGAGCATCCCATCATATAATTAAGGATTCAAGTCTCATTAGAAAAAATATAGTCTTCTTTAGGTGATGTTGTGATTGCAAATGGTGATAGAATACCTATTAGAGGTATAGGGAACCTAAAACTGTTTGAAAAGGAATCTAAAGCATTTTACATGCCAACTTTTGCATCTAAATTATTTTATGTTAAAAAGGCCACTACTGATCTCAATTGTAAGGTTATTTTCAGTCCTAATGATGTTCACTTTCATGATATTGAGACTACTAAGATGCTTGGAAAGGGTGTGAGCAAAGGGGACTTGTATGTGCTTGAAAACAACAACCTTAGATCTACTTTTCCTACTGCTTTTAGTTCTATTTCAGTTTTAGCTAATGATGAATTGTGGCATGCTAGATTAGGTCACCCTCATTCTCGTGCCTTATGATTGATGTTTCCTAATCTATCTTTTAGAAATAAAAGTTTTGAAGCTTGTATTCTTGGCAAGCATTGCTAGTCAGTTTTTACTAAATCTATGACTATTTATGAGCATTGCTTTGATCTTGTGCACTTTGATGATTGGATAACACCTTGTGTATCTAGAGAAAACCATAAGTACTTTGTCACCTTCATAGATGAAAAATAGAAATATACTTGGCTAACTTTGATTCAATCTAAAGATAGTTTTAGAAGCTTTCATCAACTATCATAACTATGTAGCTAACCATTTCAATTCCAAGATCAAAATTTTTAGGTTAGATAATGGCGGGGAATACACAAGTCATGCCTTCAAACATCACTTAGCAAAATATGGAATCATCCATCAACAAGCTGCCCTTAGACACCACAGCAAAATGGAGTGGCTGAAAGGAAGAATACACATCCTATGGAGGTTACAAGAAGCATGATGTTCCACAACAATGTTTCAAAGAGATTTTGGGGGAGATGTTGTGGTTTCAGCATTCTATCTCATCAACAGAATTCCAACCAAGATCCTCCAAGATGTCTCACCCTTTCAGGTACTAAACAAAATTAAACCACATATAGATCATTTGCGTGTGTTTGAGTGTGTTTGCTATGTCTTGACACCAGGTGAGCAGAGATACAAACTTGAAGCCAAAGGTTTCAAGGCCATGTTCATTGGATACTCTCACACACAAAAGGGATATAAGTGCTATGTACCAGAGTTAAGAAGGGTTATGGTCTCAAGAGATTCGAAGTTTGTGGAATCCAAGGGTTACTATGATGAGAAGAGTTGGGAAAATCTTAGAGATCTCTCACATGGACCCTTGGACAGGGCAAACAATCTGAGAATCATCCTAGAAAGCCTTGGAATCAGTCACCCTAAGGAGAGTAAGGAAATCAGGGGATCTTCTACTCCCCACGAAACTGAAGAAGCAGTCCATCCTGATCATGAAGGGCGAAATCAACCTGAATCACAAGCTGTCCACAAAGAAGATGTCCACGAAAAAGCTATCCACGAAGAACATGTCCACAAATAAGCTATCCACGAAGAAGCTGTCCACGAAGAAGAAGCTATCCAAAAATCAGTTGTACACATCAAAATGGAATGCAAGAAGAAGTTCAACAATTAAGGAGGAGTACAAGGGTAAAGAAACCATCTCAGTGGTAAACACCAAAATGTACTTCAACAACAATGCAGTTGTTCATCCTATATAAGCAACATGTTCTTTGGCACACTACCCTGAAGAACATTTTGTCTTCATTATCCAATTGGATCAGGAATATATCCCAATTGCCTATGAGGAAGCAATGGAGCATGATGAGTGGAGAGACTTTGTTGGGAATGAAACAAACGCTATGGTGGCTAATGACACTTGGTATGAAGTTGAGCTTCCAAAAGGGAAGAAGTCAGTAACAAGCAAGTGGGTGTTCACTATCAAGTATTTGGCAAATGGAAAGGTGGAGAGGCACAAGGCTAGGCTGGCTGCAAGAGGATTCACTCAGACATATGGAGAGGATTATGTGGATACCTTTGCACCAGTAGCAAAGCTTAACACCATAAGGATAGTTCTTTCATTGGCTACTAACTTGGATTGGGAATTGTGGCAAATGGATAAAGTCTATATGTATCCACCTCCTGGTTTAGAACATCTAGTCAAGCCAGGGAATGTGTTGAGACTAAAGAAGGCCATTTACGGACTGAAGCAATCACCTAGAGCTTGGTATCACAACCTAAGCACAACCTTGAATGGAAGAGGGTTTAGAAGATCAGAAGCTGACCACACTCTTTACTCTTTCTAGCCAGCAATGTATTATAGTCATTCTTGTGTATGTCGATGATATCATCATCACATGAAGTGACAAGAAAGTTATTCTCTCTACTAAAGCTTTTCTTAAATATGCTTTTGATATCAAAGATTTGGGTGAGTTAAAGTACTTTCTAGGAATTGAGATATGTCGCTCAAAAGAGAGGCTATTCTTATCTCAAAGAAAGTACATTTGTTGACTGAGGCAGGAACCCTTAGAGGAAGAGTAGCCAAAACTCCTCTTAAAGATGGTTATAAAGTATTGCGTGAGGAGGAGTTTGAAGATAAGCCATTTGAAGATGTCAAGTTATATAGGAGAATGGTTTGGAAACTGATCTACTTACCAATTACAAGACCAGACATCTGTTTTGCAGTGAATCAAGTGAGCCAACACATGCAAAATCCAATGGTTCACCATTGGAATGTGGTGGAAAGGATCATGAGGACTTAAGAGAGACTCCGGGTCAAGGTGTTTGGATGGGTCGCAATGGAAACACTGAGATTGTGGGCTATTGTTATTCTGATTGGGCTGGTGATAGAGTAGACATGAGGTCTACAACAGGCCATTCCACTTTCATCGGAGGCAATTTGGTTACTTGGAAGAGCAAGAACCAGAAGGTGGTATCATGTTCAAGTGATGAGGCAGAATATAGAGCAATGAAGAAGGTTACTAGTGAACTCATTTGGATCAAGAATCTACTGAAAGACTTGGGCATAGATACAACAACACCAATCACAATGCAATGTGATAATCAGGCGGTTATTCATATAGCATCAAACTAAGTGTTTCATGAGAGGACAAAGCACATTGAGGTGGACTGTCACAAAGTGCGACAAACTATGGAGCAATAGATCATATTACCTTGCTACACAAGAAGTGAAGATCAACTAGCTGACATCTTCACCAAAGGAGCAAACACCAAAGTCTGGGAGTTCATCCATCCAAGGTTGGGACTCATGGATATGTCTAGATCTTGATCCTCTCGGCCACGAAGTATCTACTCTTTGTCCTTCGTGTGGTTTTGTCCCATTGGGTTTTGCACACTAAGGTTTTAATGAAAGATGTCTTCATGGTGTTCCAAGCTTAACCATACCTTATGACTAAGCTTGAGGGGGAGTATTGAGAAGAAGAAACGTGGATTCTAGAAGAAAAGTCAATCCATCCATGAAAATGCATCTACGGAAACTCATCCACGACAATGTATCTACACGACCTTTGGAGGCAAGAGATGACATTTGAATTTGAATTAAAAGAGCTATTGGAGACTTGTCGCATCATTCTCATTTGTTTAGATTACTTGTCTATACAATCCCTCTATATATATTTAGATGTAGCTACAACAAAATATTAAGGAGATAAGATTCTCTCTCTCTCTCTCTCTCTCTCTCTCTCTCTCTCTCTCTCTCTCTTACAAATAACCTTTTTACTCTCTCTCTCTTTACTTTCTGGATTCACAGGTCCTTCCCTCTCTTGTTCTTCGGTTGATCATCCTGGTTACTTATTTTCTTACAGCGGGATCATCAAGGAGAGTGTGTTCTTGACGTTGAAGCTTGTGAATGGTAGACGATGACTCCACCTTCTTACAACATATTGTGTCCACTTTCTCACAAGGTTTCAATAAAATCAGTCTGTGTGAATGGATCCATCTACTGGCGACACAACGTTAGGGGTGGTTACAAAATATTACTGGATCTTCACATAGAAA